>NJDC01004407.1:50729-77617 GCA_002245475.1 Calephelis virginiensis
GACCTAGTTGCATAGGTCGTTTTCACTAGTAGTAGTAGTGGTCACACAAATAAAATTAAAAAAATATATCGTGCGTATCCCGTAAAAACAATTTAAAATGTTAATGTTTTTTAAGTTATACTTATTTATTAGTGAAAAAATGTTTTTCTTATCAAATCGCGACGTAGTACCCAATAAATAGCTGGAGTCTGCTTTTGCAGTTTACCGTGCTTAATTATTGGAACACTGGTATGATTTTCGATGTGTCTGTTTGTTACAGCATTACAAAAAGTCTGCTGGACCGTCTTTAATTGGATGTTTACTAATTTAATTACAGTGGGACCTAAAATCTAAACCATTCCTATTACAAAGGAGACGTTTCCGATTGCAGCTAACAGCCACGCCAATTAACGCAATGGATTCTTCATAAAAAACAAGCGAGCAGTAATTAATTTTGGTATGAGTATAACCGCGAGATATTATTGGTTCGTTGCCAACCTTAAGATGGAATTAGAAGCAGCTGCTTTAAGCACTTGACTGTAATAATTCCCACAATCGCAAAAATTCCAGTTGTGAATGGTAGTTTTACTAATCCGACCAAATCTTTTTATGTCTGCTATTATTATATTGCGTAATTATTTCGTAAACTATTCCCCGATGTTCAGATCCCCGAAGAGTGAAGAAAGAAATAAAAAGAAACAGTCAGATTGACCGCCAAAAAGTTCTGCAACATATATACCTAGATGGTTCGTATAACTTATTTGTTGGTCGGTGCACAACTTCGGCCTATCTCCGTTGGTGTTATCGCAGCTAAACAGAGCGTGGGGATTATAATAAAAGGAAAATTCGCTTGATTGGCGCCAATCCTCACAATTCGTGTTCTTTTATTGTTTGTATAAATCTTGCTTGTTGTTTTTGTTTCTACAATTTTATATAGATATTTTTTTTATGATATTAAAGGCAAACAAGCAGACGGATTTCCTGATGGTAAGAAATTCAAGTCTCCCAGAGACACCAGAGGTGGTAATAGTGCATTGCCAACCTGAGGCCGGGATGTTAGGTCTCGAGCAAAAGTAAGTTTACCGGATACCTTACCCTCTGAATCGGAACCCGTCATGACGTCATAGGTAAGGCAGTGGTACCAATCCGGGCGAGTCGCTGTTAAACTCTACCACCTAGTCAGATGTTACGGTGTTAGTGACGGTAAGCCTATGCTCGCCTTTTTCGAGCTGACTGGCAGGAAGGCAGATGGTCTATTCTATGAAGGAGCCCAGACCAACACGGGGTATTATATTAAAAACCCCATGTTAAATATTACTTACTACTTATCACTAAAACCTAAAATTTGTTTGTTAAATGTACTAATTTACAAATGCATTTTGAATATCGATGGGTCAGCCAATTAATCTACACATAAAATGTATTGGACCACTTTATGCAATAAATTACATACCTAAATTAGATTTAAAGATTATCCTAAATTTTAGCGAACATATAACGTGATATTTCATTGGTTTCAGTTATGGTAGTTATCTAACCTAGATTCCGCTAAACTATCTCATTGCGGCGATTCACCAATCTGCGTTCTATCTATTTGCCTTGTTTCCATGGGGAATTATTTTTAAAGCATTTCGTGTTTAGTATTAGCCGTCCTAACTGCTTTAAAAACATTTAAGTAATATTTAGTTGATATCATGCTAATTACATTTGTTTCCGCATCTGCATATACATTTAATTATATTAGTATCGTAGACTGACAATCTTAGTATTAATAAATATTGCTCATTATGCGACTATATCAGTTCTTCTTCTTGTTTTATAAATATGGCTTCCAATAGTTTTTCACGACTATGTCAGGTACGGGTATTTATTTTATTTATACATTCATTCCTACACCCGTTATAGTGACTTGTCATGGTGATGGAGAATATTACACACACCTAAATTTCCAGGAGTTTAAGCTTTTTAAAATGTTGAATTGGGCTACCTCAACATAAAATTTGTTAAAAATCCATACATCCGTTTTGCGTGAAAAGTGAAATAAACAAACCGATAACCGATAAAATGAAAAAAAAGTATCAATCCACGTTTTGGATTATTTATCTTGTAAAGATATTATATACTAACACAATAAACATTATTAAAAAAATATTTTATGGACAGGTTAGTTTTATAACTTTTTTTATATATACAAGATGAGGCAAAGGAGCAAGTGGGTCACCTGATGGAAAGTGCTCACCGCTGTTCACGGACATCCGCAACACCAGGAGTATCACAGATGCGTTGCCAACCTTTGGGGAATGAGTGTACTCTTTTCTTAGAGGTTCCTAAGTCATAATCGTTTGGAAATACCACCCCCGGTAACTGATGCCACACAGGTGTTGTGTGGCGTAAGAAATATCTTCGGAATCGCACAGTTGTAGATCGCCACGCATCAAGATGATGAGCATAATACTTTAGACCCTGACGCGATGTCCGAATGTGGAAATCAGCGGCTGGAATTAACTGGAAGTAGCTGTTTTATTAAATGTATAGAATTTCATAAGTGGATAAATTTTTGCAACAACTTGGCCCGATGGGCATTACGTTTCTTGAGTCTTTATCAGTGCTCGCAGTTGCCGTGGGTGTACAATTCACACTTTTTACTAATTTCATTTTTTGAAGTCGAGCCTGGGTTAAATCACTGACATTACACTGGTGTTATAGTGCCGTACAGGAATTTCCAGGCAAGATCGTCATCATCTAACATATTCATGACTTCGTCTATGACGTCTATAGACTAGGTACGAGACCTTCAGGAGAGTCGTGTAATTGTTCAAAGTATTAATCTGAAAAAAAACGACGGGTTGCACTCCGGGAGTGCCGGCAGAAGTGAAAACTTGAATATTAATGTTGTACTTACATTTTCGATATTTTGAAATGCTAAGGGAATAATTTTGCATGAATTGCTTTAATTATCAGTATGAATGTACTATCATTAATGTGGTAGAATACAATACTCATTTATTGCGCTATCGTTCACACACATGACAACACGAACATTCGCGTAAACGCCCTGCGCTGTCTTACGAATTTTCGATCAGGTCGGGTATCCTGATGCGAGTTTAGAAGGTTTTACCCGTTCCAAAAAAAAAGTTATTGCATCAAAAAAAATGCGAGCGAACAATTAGCCCCTGGTTAAACCAGATTTGTTTATCCGACTTTTTGTTACCAGAATACAAACCAATCAACCAACTGAATGTCATCAAACACACAATGGAATAGTTTTGTTTGCTTACTCGCTATAAATTACAGATTTAATTTTTTACCGAAAGTTCCACCGCAAGCTGTGGCAGTACCTTTAGTATATTATCTTGAATATATGTTATTTTGGGAGATCAGATTCATGTTCTTCTCAAAGTTATGGAAATTACATTACATCTGCTTTAAAGTACGTTCTAGATGGTTGTAAATACACCTTCCAACAAAGGTAACTTTCAATCAATCAATTCAATTTATAATTTCCAGCTGTCTAGGACCGCACTCTTGTGCATATATTACTTCTAAAAACTGGTAGTTACGGGGAGGCCTCTTATTAAGTTTCACGGTACTTCATATAATGGGATTATCACTTAAGTTACTTTCTTAGAGATGGATTTCTTGATAATAAGAAATAAACGTCAGCTATAGACAACATAAACGATAATGGTATATTACCGTTATATTGCTATGATTCTAAAACTTTTATATGGGTTCTCGGGGCCGTGACAGGAAGACCTTGACCGTCCAGACATGCGGCAGTACCAATCTGAGTTACACTATATATACATCGAAGCATCAAACATATGATCTTCAGGGCATTCAACCCTACTTTTGCCATTAACGACTATCTTACACTGTCTAGAAACGCCTAAATTATAAATAAATATATTATTTGGACAATTTGAATGTAACCCCAAATCATGTAATAATTAGTTTATGGCTGTTACTTGGCGATACTAATACATAGAACTACATAAATAGACACCAGAATACATTTAATAAGCACCCAGACTTCTAAAAACATTCCATCACACAGGACCACTGGTGGTAGAATTCTGTGAAGCAACTTGTCCTGGTAGAGATCCACCGTCTTAACTATTCCTGCCGTTATAATGGCAACGACACCGACCACAAGACAGCGACGCACCTACAACATCTATTGTGTCTGACTGGAGCTATATTAGGGGAGCCGAGTGCTTATTCCCTGTCTTTTGCCTAAAAAACAAATGGTGTCTGGTATTGAATCAGTAGAGTTAGCCGTGTATACTTTATACTTTTAACCCTTCGAAAAACAAAACAACTTTAAAGTAAATATCTGTATGAAACCTGGCAAAAACCAAGTTAATGTAAACAGAAAAAAAAGATAATTTTCCATAACTTCCACCTAACCATTTCATGATCAAATGTTAGTAATGAACGACTCGATAACAAGAGTCTGATTTCGAACTTTATAATTCCTCAATTTCCGTTGTTTGCAAAAAATGACTAACCTCAACCTGCTATATTTAATTGTTTTGAAATGGAAAAATAAATTTCCTCTTTATTTTTTTTATGATATTGGAAGGCAAACAAGCAGATAGATTTCCTGATGGTAAGAAATTCACGCCGGCTACAAACACCAAAGATGGTGCCTTGCCAACCTGAGGCCGGGATGTTAGACCTCGAGCAAAAGTAAGTTTACCGGCTACCGCACCCTCCAAGCTGGAACACGTCATGACGCTATGGCAGTAGGAATAGGTAAGGCGGTGGTGGTACCAATAATAATAATACTATCTTTATTGTTCAGAAAACGTTATCACAAACATTAACATAAAGTACAATGGGCGAGCTTATCTCTAGCAAGAAAGATTTCTACCAGCTGACCCGTGAAAAAGAAAAACAGTAACAAAATTAAACGTAGACTAGGTGTACATACATGATTTGTTGACTATGAAATACATACTTGAAAACAAAATACATAATATCATCAAAATAAATAAATATTTATACATGAACATAATATACATAATATACATAATATAATACATATGAAGATAAGACATATGAAGATATAAGTATACATAATTATATACATAACTGGAAATACAAAGACAACCACAAACGACGATTAAAAAAAAAGTTTGTGAGAGATAGTGCTCTTTAGTAGTTTCTTTAGTCGCTGCGAAACTCTACCACGTAGTCAGATGTCACGGTATCAATGACGGTAAGCCTAAGCTCACCATTTACGAGCTGTCTGGCAGGAAGGCAGATGGTCTTTTCTGTAAAGGAGCCCGGACCAACACGGGGAAAAGCAAAAAAAAAGCTTTTGCAATAAGTTTGTGAATTTTTAACCACCCACGAGAAAAGAGTTGTGTTATAAGTTTGACGAGTCTGTATGTGAATGCATGATAACTCCTAAACGAATGTACTGATTTCGATACGACAAGTTTTGTTATTGTTAGAAGTTATATCTTTGGAAGTATGTTTGACAGTAAACCACTTTTACCATATGATGTCTCAAATCTGAGTCGATCCTGGCTTTATGAGGCGTTTAGTATATAGCCCAGAAAATGACTGACTGTTTTTACCTTGAACAATTTACTAGTAACACTAATCATTTTCACTATAATTAAGACTAGCTTTTAAACAAAAAATCCACTTCCAAATCGGTACACCTGTTTATAAGTTTTGATGCCACAAGCACACAGGCAGACACAAGCATCAAATTTATAGCAATCCTGTTTCCGTCGGGAGTTAGTACAATTGAAACGCGTTTTGAAAGTCAGCTAAATACCATTTTTTAAGGTAAGTAGCATTTATTACAATATATCGCTTCTGTGGTCTAGCGGTCCAAGTGTTGGATTTGACTTCATGAGGTCCCGGGATCGAATCCCGGGTCGGGCAACAAAAAGAAAATGTGGTAATTCAAATTTTGTAATAAATAAAATGTTGCTCGTGATTGGATATGTGCCCGGTTGGCGATAGGCTTGCCACCTATCACACTCTGGGACTTAGTGTCTTCGTCTATTCGTGGGTGCCCTGGTTGTGCCTATGCCTACCCCTTCGGGGATATGGGCGTGAAGATAGTTACTTTATTACGTAATAAAATAGACCAACTATCTTCTGGTTTTAAGCCAATATATCGCAAGAACGACAAAAACTTTTAATTAAAAAACATAAAGCACCTGAATCACTACAATTCCAGAAACCAATTCTAGTTACTTCAAATCCGTATTTAAAATTAAATAGGGCTGTGGCCTCATATTCATGTGCAACAAATCTCTCACTCGCTCAGCTCACCTTAAAGAAACCGTTTTCCACTTAATATTTGTAATTCAAGAGACTGAATCGATACTTCCTTTGATCACGGAGGCGCATTGCCCAAACGAAATATTCGTACTCATACAGTTTGGCTTAGCTCAGTCTTAGACGATTCGAATTCCTTCCCCAGGGAAATGCATATATGGAGAATGCACGGCGATAAGTACATTTCTTGTTTCATGCCGAATGCTTCAAATACAGTATCGGGTTTGGAAACACGCAATCTACAGATTATTCCGGCAAGGTGGATATTGTATTTTCCAATTAAATACCACTAGCTTTCTCGTTTGCTGGCTTTGTTTGTATTTATTTTCAAAATTGTTTATGATTTTTTTTCACCGCCCGTCAGGAACAGAACAAGAGACTGAAGAAGAACTTCGTCAGTCAGAGATGAAGATTTATTTCCTTCCAAAGGTGAAAGTTAAGTCAGGAAAGTATTCCTATTTTCAAAAAAAATATCCCGAAGTCGTCAAATTGCTAAAATTGTAACATAAAGAATTATAATAAAACGGCAAATAACCTTTCACTACCACGTCGTCTAACTTCATAAAAATATGCACAGTGCTGGATTACCCAATAGGCCCGATTAAGCCATGGCCTGGGGCTCCCGACGATCAGCATTTTGACCAGAATTTTTTTTCGACATAAAATTTTTGATTAATAGCTATATTTCTTTCTATTTTTTTCAAATAAAAAAAAATTCTTAGGTATATATTTGTTATGTTTATTTTATTTTATTGTTCGATTCTTACTTTATACCAAATTTTAAATTGCGCGCTTAAATACCAACACAGTATATGATTTGAAAGAAAAAATGATTTCGTTTGTTTAAGTGTGTTTAAAACCTTAATAATATGATATATTATGAGGTGTTTGAAATTCTGAATGTGTTTTTGAAAAAGGGAGGGCCCCAAAATCAAAATGGCCTTAGGGGGGCCTTATGGGCTTAATCCGGTACTGAATATGCATCATTAAATATAGTCGAATCTCGATCAATTGTACATGAAACTACTTCAGAACCACGACCTGCTTTTCGACAAAGAAGTATCAAAATTATTTGCCTCATAATCGGATTATATAAAAAAATGCAAAACGCTAATATTCTATAAATTAGTGAAATCACAGATTCGGTAGTTGTTTTACCATTGGTTATACGCCAGGCTCGTTATTGCCTCTTTTTCCATAAAAAATCTATAGACCCAATATATTTAAACACATAAAACATACCCTTTTACTTTGCAGTGGCAGCTGAAAAACGAAGATTGAAAACCTTCTTTACATTAAGGTTTTCGGCAATATTTTTTATTACAGATCAAATGAAAAATAATGGATGACTTCGGTTTTCCTTGAAAAAGGGTGAACTTATGGAGTTACATACAAAGTTTATGTTACTGAGACTAAACAAAACTTTATTCGTGTTTACTCACGAAAAACCAAAATTAATGTTTATCTTTGCAATCGTCTGTATTTGTAACAATGAGCTCTTTCTGTTGAAGTTAAAGAAAATTTCAAGTGTTTTATTACATCTTTAATGAGCTTACAAACGGGATTTTTAATTAGACTATTATTTTCTTAATTCGTTGGTCGAGTGGCTAACGTACACCGCTTACTACACCGATCATTCGCGAGGCTCGGGTTCGATTCCCAACGGGAGCAGGCATTTGTGTGATGAACTTTTAGATGTCTGCATTTCCGGTTCTGGGTGTTAATTAAATTTATTCTGGTATCTATATAAGTATTTCTATGTTTTAGTATCGTTGACTAACACCCATAACACAATCATATAATTTGCTTAGTACTATGGGGCTAGATTCAATTTGTGCAACTTGTCCAAGTAGCGTTGCCATTCGTCCGGATAAAGCCGGACACAATCAGGCTATTTGGTTGCATGTCCGGCCAAATTAGAGCGTGTCCGGCCTGTCTACCTTTTCTTAGGCTTTTTACATTTCATGAAAGACGATGTTATATTTCATTGTTTAACAGAACATTGTTTAACGTTTTTTTTTTTTTTTTTGAAAAAGTTTTTTTTGTGCCTTTCGTAAATACTCTAGAAGAATTAAAAAAATAATAAGTTGAATTATGTATCACGAATTTCATGTTGACTGATTAATAATAAAGTACCTAAGACTGATTTGGCATTCGATTTCATTTTTATTTCCCTAGAATTTAACAAGATTTATGATAACAATTATAAAAACTTGGTTTCACATACATATTTTTTGCTGTACCTAATGCTGAGACAAAATCCTCAATAATATAGGTTGTCCGGCTTTTCTACCCAAATGTCCGGGCAAACTTGCTGGACTGTTCGGCTTTAAGGTTTGGTGACCTGGCAACCCTATATCCAAGGACATTTATTTATTTATATTTTAAATTTGTCACTTATCAGATATTTTTCTGGATAAACCAATTTTATTTTTTTATAACTAATTTATCGTTGAAGTGTACCGATAGTTATTTGCAGTTTTACTGCGTTTAGTATTAAAAAAAATCAGCTGTAGATTGATGTGTGTGGTTTTGTGGATCAAATATAAGTACAGGGGATGGCCCTGTTGGTCCGGGTCCGCTGAGTGGATTATTATATTAGAAGACTATCTGCCACTCTACTAGGTAGCTCGTTAAAAACGAGCACGCGTTAAAATATAGATCAGTGCCAACACGACCACTGGTGGTAGAAGGCTATGTAGCAACTTGCCAGGGTTAGGATCCATTGACTTACATTAAAATGCCGCCATAATGACTTTGTCATGTTCTGATCTGGATTCTGGAGGGTAAGGTAGCTGGTAGACTAGACCAATAGGCCGTTCATCCCGGCATTAAGACAGCGATTCATCTTTAATATTAACATGGTAGTCTCTTACTGTTAGGACAGCAGTGTAGTTATTCGGTGACCCTTAACAAAAAAATATGCACATTTGAATGAACACAAACTGAAGAAGGTTTTTGCAGTTTCACTGCGGGTAAATTATTTATGTTTACATGAGTAATTTTACGAAGTTATTTATCGTCTTTCTAGCTATCTTCTCTACAAAAACTGAAGCATAATTTACATGGGTGTATTTCTAGTTCCTTTACATTTTTCGGTGTTGAGCGTCCTCCAAAAGAAAATCAATAGTTGTTACAATGAGAAGCAAACCTTATCTTCGGCAACATAGACCTGTATCACTATTATTGACTTGATCGACTTGAACAATAGACCTAGCATCCTGCCACAGGACAGCGACGCACCTGTAACATCTATGATGCTATAGGCCACGGTTATCTCTTACCATCAGAACCGTGTGCTTGTTCGTTGACCTATCACATAAAATTAAAAAATATATAAAAATACTCTCAATAAATAGAACATTGAAATATGTTGTTTAAACATAAATTAATGTTAGTTCCTGATATAAAAGAAGTACATACTTTGAATTCATGGCGTAGACAGATGACCAGGTACAGATACTAATAACATTATTTATTCATGCCTCCAAAAGACATTAAAAATCGGGTTCCGCTTTTTAGAATTTTTGAAGTGAAAACTTCTTTAGCGGCGTTGCGCACTTTTTTTTGGAATGAGTAAAAACTTCTAAACTCGCGACAAGACACGTGACCTGAAATTTCGTAAGACGAAAATTCGTAAGACAGCGCAGGGCGCTTGCGCGAATAGACGGCGCAGGCTGCTTGCGTGAATGTTCGTGTTGTCACGTTTGTGTATGATAACACAATAAATCAATATTGTATTCTACCACATAAATTATAGTACTTTCATACTGATAATTAAAGCGATTCGTGCAAAATTATTCCCTGACCATTCCAAAATATCAAAAATGCACATCGTTAATATTCAAGTTTTCACTTCTGCCGGCACTCCCGGAGTGCAACCTGTCGGTTTTTTTTGTTATATAGCACTATTTTTTTGGAAGGCAAACAAGCAGACAGATTGCCTGATAATAAGAAATTCACGCCACCAAGAGACACCATAGGTGGTAATGGTGCATTGGAAACCTGAGGCCAGGATATTAGACCTGAAGCAAAAGTAAGTTTACCGGCTACCTTACCCTTCGAACCGTAATACGCCAACGCCAAGCATTGACGTTATGGTGGCAGGAATAAGTAAGGCGGTGCCACCGCCTTAGGCTGCAAAACTCTACCACCTAGTCACGGATGTCACGGTGCTAGTGACGGTAAGCTTGTGTTCGCCTTTTACGAGCTACCTGACAGGAAGGCTGATGGTCTATTCTACTAAGGAGCCCAGACCAACACGGGGGAAAACCAGAAACTGTTGTAGCACGCTAAAGCTTCATGTTATATTTAAGGTGTGATTTCCGAACATAAAATCTGCTCAAGAGTAAAACTTTTAATAATAATAGGTAAAAAATCTCCCAAAAATACTCAAAATCTTATAAACATTTACATACATTTTAATACCAAAATATTTGCAATATCAGCGTGATTTCGTGTCACGGTTGTTTATACTTTATAAACATACCCGACGTTTGCATGTGACGGTATCGTGTAATAAAGTTGGCCCCGTTCTGGCCGCTTAATATTAAAAGCTCACCTTATATCCTTACCTACATGTACATTGTACGTCCTTTGCAATCTTTCCGTTGTTGCCGCGACCTGAATTCGCTTTTGTCCCTTATGAAAAGAACGGGGGCTAGTAAGCGAGTGTGTGTGAATAATTGAGAAGCGGCGTTCTCCTCCCGTAGTGAAATCTTAACGGAATCCATTGAGGACTACCCCTCCGAAGCGCACGTGTGCTTTACGTTGTATTTGTTTAAAAACATTAAACGGTATGTAAGTTCGGTTATATTTATTTAAATAGAGGTAGCCAACAACTTGATTAATTCTTTGATAGTCCCCACCGTAGTACGTAAAAAAAAGCAAAAAGTTGCTCTTTGACGGCTCAGCCGCCGAATCGATTTTGATGAAAATGAATATGCATGTAGCCAAAGATCCGAGTAATTAAAAAAAGTATTTTTTTTTATTGCCTCTGTGGTCTACCGGTTCAGTTATTGGACTTGACGGCGTGAGGTCCCAGGTTCGAATCCCGGCTCGGGCAACAAAAAGAAAATTGGGTTTTTCCAATTTTCTAATTAAAAAAATGTTACTCGGGATTGGAAATGTGCCCGGTTGGCGATAGGCTTGTCACCTATCACATTGTGGGACTTAGTGTCTTCGGCTAGTTGTGGGTGCCCTGGTTGTGCCTCGTGAATATGCTTCTTTTTTCTTTTTTTTAATTTTTTTTCTAAAATCGCCCTCTGATGATTACAATAGGGGATTAAAGTTTGTATGAAAATCATAACTATCAAATATTATAGAGCACTACACGATGGATGTGGTAATTTACGTTCTACTTTCGGTTCTTATACGATTTTTCTGGAATATGAAATCAAATAAGCCGCTAGATTTCCTTACAGTAAAAAATATTATAGACATGAACAATGTTGAATTAGGATTGTCAATCTAAGAGTTGTTAAGCCTCTCGCTTCGTACAGTTTTCCTGCTACCTTACCTTCAGTAAAGGAACACGACAGTGGCGAGCACTAAATTTATGGTGGTGTTGTTGTGGTGGTAGTAGTGGTGGTGGTGCTAATCAAGGAAGATCATCGCGAGATTTAACTACCTGCTTAAATCCACTAACCCATATAATCTGTAATTACTACTCTCTATGCAGGTATAAGATCCCTTTTCCGCAAAGACCTTGTTAGCAGCTCAAAGGACTGCGGATTAGCGAGTTCGCGCGCACGTTTTATATTTGGTGTATACCTCTCCAATTTGACTAAATAATCTCATGGAACCACTTAATTAAAAGATCATAGAAATTAAATAATTAAGATCTTAATTTAAAGCCCTGCACAAAGAGCAACGAGTGAGAGATTTTTCTTTTCAAAATGTTGTTTGGAAGAAACGTTGTTTCGAGAAATAACAGTTGTGAGTGTCTCTCTCTCTTAAAGTTTCACTCATTATTAAAAAAACAAAATTAGTAACAGTTCTAACGTACGAAGAAATAAGAAAGGACACGGGAAGAGGAAGACAGTCTCTACACGGGGCTGGATCTATTAGATATGGCCGATTTTTAAGTCATCTTAAAAATAATACTAGTGCAATTTAAATTTTGGACAATACATCACTTTAGACCTGCTAGCTTTTGTAAATAAACAACGAGTTTAAATAATCTTTATATATAAAAATGAATATTTGTATAAACTCGTGAACAGATGGACTAACTTTGCTAATTACTTTTTTGTTGTGTTGGTTATTTCCAAAATGAAAAAAAATTCAATATTCATTCATAGTTAAGACAGGACCATATCTGCCGGGTCAGCTAGTGTTAAATATTACTATTGGTCGCCCATTGGTCGAAATTCGACCATTACAAATTTTAATATCTTATTGATAATGACGCCATCTTCATTTCTCAAGACCAACTACTTTGTTTCCTGAATAGTTAGTACGTCATCTGTGATTTTTTATCGTTATCATTAATATATTTGTTTGTGTGTGTCCAATGCATGGTAGTGTAATGTTTTATTTTTTGGATTACTGCACCTTAGAAATATTATCATTAAAAATATTACCGTTCTGAACTTCTCTTACATTATGTGTACTACAAGTATGCCAACTTTCATACTCCTCCGTCAGCGCAATTTTCGTAAATAGGGGTCCAAAGTTTTTGCTTCATGTATTAATATATAGATTTAACAAAAACATTAATAATGTTACCACCTTCGATCGATGAAATAAATGTTGTGATAAAATTTCGCAGTTTTTAATCTGCTTTAACTGCAAATTGAATACTGAATATTCTTCAATAATACATGCCGCCGGCGCGTTATGTAAATGTACTCACCTTGTAAATCAAAAAACCACGAACAAAGGAATAATCAAACGGGCTATAATAGCAATATCCAACGTAAAATAATCCTGTCTTTATTTTCCCTCAATTACAGCAAAATTTACCTTGCCTATGATGTCTAGTGGTACGGTGTTGCCTACTATGTGAAGTTTTGGGTGTGTTTGTCTGTGTCAGTGTTTACTCAATTTTATAATAAAAACAATGATGCCCGGGATTGTATAAGGAATTATTGACGATAGGTTTGCCGCCTATCATAATGTGGGAATAAGTTCCTTCTGTTAACAGTGGATGCCCTGTATCTATGCCTACCTCTTCAGAAACACTTACTTTTTACAGTAGATTGTTTTGCTTATGTTACTGTGAAGAACTTTACAAAAGTTATTTTTAACAAAATGAAACTGCATTGCTCTGTTTCGGTTTTGAGGATTGGGCTGCCTTCCTACACCTTTACATCTTTAACAACGCACCACTACTATCTTGCGTATTTCTTATCATAAGAAATTGTCTATTTTGTACTTTTTAAAAATTAAACAAAAGAAATAGGCACACTTAACGATTGAGAACTGCTTGTTGGATTTACTAAAATTACCAATTTTAAAGATTTTTTTTTTAAATTAGCTGAAGTTTTCAAATTCATGTAAGTAAATAATTTATTAAAAGATACATTTTCCACAATTTTTTCGAGAAAGAAATAGATATAAATTTACGTCAGTACGTACGATTTTTTTTTTAAATTACAAACTCGAAATACTAACTCTAAAGGATCTTTAGATATAGTCTGAAAGCTCATGACAGAAAAAGTGTATAAGGCTTCCGTTCTTTGATATTGGCTTGGTCGCCGATAGAAAGGGAATACATTCATTTGCTATTATTATGGAATTTTATGATAAGTAATTTTTGCAGGCATAGCTGTTAATTTTCTAAAAAAAACAGTAATCAGACAGTTTGAAAGCTTATAGTCCAGAAAACCAGATAGGCTAGTTAGCGGGATGAGCTTTCAAAGCTTTAAACGCGACCGTCGCAAACGCTAGTTTCAGCTAAATTATTAAAATTATTAGGTATATTACGACTAGAGATGAAAAGACTATAGAAATGCACAGCAATCTTTATAAATTCATGCTGATTATTATTTTAGGTATACAATATTAATAGGTTAATTCTGTGCTTATTCCAACGTTACTGTATGGAAGCGAGAGTTGGGTATGTCAGAAAGAGCATGAAAGTAGGATAAATGCGGTCGAAATGAGAGCACTACGGAAAATCTGTGGTGTAACGCTCGCTGACCGCATTCGTAACAGTGAGATCCGAGAAAGAGTGGGATTGAATGAAAGTGTTGGTGTTAAAATGCGAAAGGGCATGCTCCGCTGGTTCGGTCATGTGGAAAGAATGACAGATGAAAGATTGACAAAGCAGATATACAATGCGAATGTGGATGGATGTAGGTACCCGGGGAGACCAAGGCTGACATTTCACGATCAGATCAATCGGATATTATCCGAGGGTGGTGTCAAGAGTCTCCGAAACCGGCGTGTTTGTATGAAAAGGGTTATGAATGTGAAGGAAGCAAGACAGGTTTGTCAGGATCGTGAGGTCTGGCACTCGATACTCTCTGCCTACCCCGTAAGGGACTTGGCGTGAAGATATGTATGTATGTATGTAATATTAATAGGTACATATCTTCATGCCAATTCTCTTGCGGGGAAGGGAACAATTGCCGAGTGTCACGAAACGTGCATACCTGCCTAACTTCATCTTTAACACTTTTTTCATATAAACCAGCTGGTTTTTGTAGACTCTTGACCGAGACTTAAAACCTGGACAATTTGATCGTGAATTGATACCTAGTTCTCCCGGCTACCTATATATACATAAGCAATAAATCTTTCATCTGCAATTTTTTTCTACATGTCCGAATCAACGGAGAATGTCCATTTTCATTTTGAACGTGACACTTTCTCCAATTTCTCTCTCTCTCTCTCTCTCTCTCTCTCTCTCTCTCTCTATCTGATCTCTCTGTTACAATTACGGTCGACGAACGTAACTCCAAAGAATTTTCGTAGCACAATAAATTACTTAGAATCAATCATTATTAAAAATGTTTAATAAACCTATGTCGAATTCTGTCCGTAATGGAGACGAGAATCATCTTGATTCTGTCAGCTTTCAAACAAAAACTGCCTTCCGAAATCGGTCCACACACGTCAAATTTATAACATCCTTCTTTGCCACCGGTGTTATTAAAAATTATTCAATATCCAATTTGACTAGAATATTCTTTGATCCGAATAATACACAGACTAGAACTGGTCCAAAACGCTGGCGAAGTCGCGCAAAAGCTAGTCTATTCTAAATATTAAAATTATACATCCCAAAGACGTAAGGAAAATCTCGTATATTATGAATGAGAATACAGAAGTGACTACGCGTCCGTCTGATAATACCAAGCAGTCCGTAATCCCTTCGCTTCGTAAAAAATGCAGAACCGTATATGTTTTTCGTTGCATGAAAGCTTTGCGTGGGAAAGCTCCGTTTTCATCAAACAAAAATAAAAACTTGCAAACACGATTTAGCGAGAATTGTAAATAAACGGAAAAACACGGTTATATCCTTCGAATAATGATTCTATTCATAGTAGAGTTTACTCGCAAATTTCTATTTAGATATTGAAAATTTGTGCCATCATAGACAAAATTATAGAAATAAAACTTATTTTACTTTATTAAGTTGGTAAATTGCGAATTAATAGTCGCAATTCAACAGTAACAGTAACAGTTTCCTTACAGTACCTACAGTTAATTAATTACCTTATTTAATTTTACATGCCTATTATATTATTTTCAATTGGATTTTAAAACACTGTAGAGATTACTTACATCATGCTAATCTTTATATTAAAACGTGATGCCAAAACTTTGGACCCCTTTTTACGAAAATTGAGCGAACGGAGGAGTATGAAATTTGGCACACTTATAGTTTATGTGTAGGAGAAGTGCAGAACGCTAATATTTTTCAATAATAATGCTTATAACGTACATTATATCAATAAATAAAACGTTACCCATACTACCATGCATAAAAGATCACAGATGGCGAACTAAAAAGTTTGGAAACAAAGGAGGTAGTTAGTGTTGAATAATAAAGAAGGCGTTGTTTTCAACAAGATAGTTATGAAGATGGCGTCCTTATCAACAAAATATTAAAATTTATTATGGTCGAATTTCAAACAAGGGGCGACCACTAGTGCAGATTATTACATGGTGGTAATTTAGTTGTGCACTCACTAGACCAATTTTATCGCTGTCTTCTTTCAACGAAAGTAACAGAAAGAGACAAAACACTTTTAGTGATGTCAAATTACGCCGTACACGTCACTTCTACAGACGTTTGATCTAGCACTCGGAAAACGTTGATTAAAACATCATAATTTGACATGTTCGGACTAATCTGACATGTCTAAAATGTTTTATCTCTTTCGCTTTTGTTTCATTTGAAAAAGATAGCATGCATCTAAAATAAGTTCAGTTTGCGCTAAAATACTCCGAAATAAAGTGCGAAACCTAGTGCAGGAATAAATATTAATTGTGTGGTAAAACATTTCAAAAAGGGTATTCTGAAAGCCAATAAAATAGTAATAGTGCGGAAAATATGAAATGTATCTAATAATAATAATAGTTTATGGTTCACAAAGGATTTCGTCGCCGTTATCGTTCTCCCGAATTTTATGTTACAAAGGGCTGAGTACTTTTGTTTTATTACATGACATATATAATTGAAATACTCGTAATGTATTCTCAAAATAATAAAAACCAATTACCTACGTGTAAGAAAATGTTACTTTTTATCTACTCTACTACTACTACTTTTTATCTATCAGAATCGATGATCAGAATACTCCTTTTTCACACATTTTAGCGTAGAATTGTAAGATCCGAGGGTGGTGTCCGAAACCGGTGTATGAAAATAGTAATGAAAGTGGAAAATGTTAGGCAGGTCTGTAATGATCGACATTTGGCAGTCAACACTCTCTGCCTACTACGTAAGGGACTTGGCGTGAAGATATGTATGAATTGTAGGACTTTTATTAAATAGTAAGTTTCGCTGTCAGTTTTTCCACAGATGATTGACTGATAACCTTTTTTTATGATAATGGAAGGCAAACAAGCAGACGGATTTCCTGATGGTAAGAAATTCACGCCGCCTAGAAACACCAAAGGTTGTAATGGTGCGTTGCCAACCTGAGGCCTAAATGTTACGCCTCGAGCAAAAGTAAGTTTACCGGCTATCTTACCCACCGAATCGGAACACGTCAACGGCAAACATTGGATATTATGGTAGCAGGAATAGGTAAGGCGGTGGTACCAATCCAGGCGAATCGCTGCGGAACTCTACCACCTAGTAGGATGTCTCAGTGTTAGTAACGGTAAGCCTATGCTCGCCTTTTACGAGCTGCCTAGCAGGAAGGCAGATGGTCTATTCCGCAAAGGAGCCCGGACCAACACGGGGAAACCTCTCGTAGAGTGCCACCAAGATATATATTCAGCAGCCAATTTCGTGTTAATACTCTGTTAATTTCCGAAACGTGAGCACTGTAAATGAAATTCCTACTTTTTTGTTATTCTTTTATAATTTATTGCCTGCTATATTCTGAAATAGAAACCCTAAACGTTACACTAGCGACGCTGATTACTAAACCGGACCCTTACCATGAGTTTACGGCTTGTCAAGTTTACTATACTCGCTACGGTCTCTGTTAATTATTTGTATGAAAACTTTGAACAGCGCCTCTATTGGTAACTAAAAGAAACGCATTTTTAGACCAAAAGTGTCATAGATTTCAACACGTAACTTGCAGAACGTAACCTATACCAACTCGTGGTAAAGGCTCTGGTTTGTTGGTCCCACTGTACAAGGAACTGTTTGTATGAAGCTGATATCATTCGATCGACTAACATTTTAACGTAATTCATTACTAGGTGTTTTCCCTGCAGAGGTAGGCAGGGAGAATATTGAGTGCCAAGTGAACGAAATTCACTGGGTTTTAGTAATTGATAAAATTATAGATTTAACCCGTGTTGGTCCGTGCTCCTTTGCAGAATATACCATCTGCCTACCTGCCAGGCAGCTCGTAAAAGGCGAGTATAGGCTTACCGTCACTAACACCGTGACATCTGACTAGGTGGTAGAGTTTCGCAGCGACTCGCCCGGATTGGTACCACCGCCTTACTTATTCCTGCCGCCATAACGTCATTACGTCTTCCAGTTCGGAGTGTAAGGTAGCCGGTAAACTTACTTTTGCTCGAGGCCTAACATCTCTGCCTCTGGTTGGCAACGCACCATTACCACCTTTGGTGTCTCTAGGTGGAGTAATTTCTTGTTCCGCTTCCTTCCATTATTATAAAAAAATGACTTTATTGACTGACTCCTGCATAACTGTGTGATGGACGTCTACGTAGTGATGATATAGTCATTTATACTGCATGATTATTCGCCTAGTGTGATCAGTCTAAATGGGGGAATCATCCAGCTAAATAGCACAGGCACACCTATTTTTTCTTATTTTTTACCAGTGTCGTTTTCCGGTTAGTAAAAGGGTAACCTATTTTGCGTAAGACGTTTAAAACCTTTAGGTTGACAAAATACCATTAAAAAGTTTGATGGATTAAAGGACTCATAATATTTATCATCAAAAGATACTTACTAACTTCTACTGGGCGTTATTTTTTTACTTGGATAGGAAACTATTATGTTGTTTTTATAATTTTTTATATTTTTTTGAAAATTAGATGCTTGTCACATTTAGATTTTATAAATATTAGAGAAGAGGTTTTTAAGCTATGCTGTTTTGCATTTTATTGCGTATTTTTTTACTATGGGCACTATAATATTATAGGTACTTTTTTTATTTAAAGTTGTAAAATTGCAATTTTATCATTAATTGCACTCTGTTTTTCGGTTCAAATAATTAACTTAAATGCAAAATTTAAAAGATATAAACATGATTTTGTTTCAATATTAAAATCCATCATAAAATTCCTTAATTCATATGCGAAGTGCGTGAGGATATCAATAACCATGATCCAAATCGATGTCACGCAACTGTTAACAAGCCACAATACATTATATTTTATGTTAGAAAAGCTTCTTACAATGGTTGTGATAAGTGTTATCACTTACAGACTGTATATATACATAAATACCAACATATATCAAGTTCCTTGTGGCTGAAAATTGATACAGAGGTAGCTTAGAACCAGGGCACGGACATAGGATACTTTTTATCCCATTCAACTGTGAGGAATGTAAGAAAAGCAACATTTTAATTCACCCTATACAAACTATAAGAGTGGAACGAATTACGCTGGGACAGCTAGTTTTAAATATATAAATAAACGCTACGTATTAATATGATTAAAACGAGCAGTCTGTTTTAAATAATAATAAAGCAATTTAACCCAACATCAAAAAAGGAAGAATAAAAATTTTGAACACTCCTTACAATGTGCTGTTTTCGCAGCACTTATTTTAAAATAATACAAAACAGAAGGACTATTATGAGGGCCCGTTTATTTTAACAAGCGGCAATAAAATCCAACCTAAATGTTGGATTTGGAGTTAAGTTTGGGCAGGTGGTTAGAAAATGTCACTATTCCTCCCCAAGGTAATATCAAAAGGGGTTTAAGTTTGTGCGAACTCTTATCTACCTCCTTAAAACGGGTCGTCCAGCGGCGGGCGACGCTCGGTAAACATTCTGACGAATATATAAACTTTTGTAGACTATTTGTCTTGCTGTCTTTTACATTTAACAAAAAACAAAGTTTTTTTATTAAATTTCGTTAGGAGAATAAAAATCAATTTTCCGTTTAACCGGGTTTTAGTTGTCGAAGTACGATATCAATGTTTTCTTTACCCCCATTTTTCAAATTAGTTTGTCTGCATTTTTCCTTCTACATTTGATCAAAGACATATAAAAACGAAGAGGAGTTTTATCAACGGTCCTTGGTCAGTGAAAATAAAACTTTACATTCGCAAGAAAATTAAAAAATCAGTAGGTGGGTATAAGGAATTTTACAGCATTTTATGAATAGTGTTGGTTTATCTGTTATCTGAAATTGTTTTCGGTACTATTAATTACTTTTGGTACCCGTTTAGATTTTAGCCCCGTTTATAATTGAGAGTTCAATATTTTTTAATGAATATAAATTAAATACATTAGGCCAGCCATTCCCAAAAAGGGTGATAAAGCCCCTTGTGGGCGTTGTAGGTATAGAACTCTATATGTGTAGTGGTTTGGTTTGTAATTACCCATTTTGCATATTATGTTCACCTTTCGCAAACCGTAGACTACACTAAGTACAGTAGATTATCTGCGGCTGGTTTGCATGTTATTGTGTGTATTCAGCCTAAACTTGCGTTAACGCTAAGGGTTGTCACTTTAATAATTCCAATTCTTAAATGAGGCAAGTACCAATCAAAGGAATTTTATATTTATCATTAGTATTTAGTTTCTCGGGCAGTTGTTAAATAATTAATTAATTTATCTTCTTTTGGTTCAAATATGGTAATGACTAACAACGAAGTTCTTTTAAAATTAAAAACACATCTTTACCTAAATTGCTACAATCTAGCTTGTTAAAAATTCAAATTCAAATGATCACATCAAAATAACAATTAGTGAAATCATTTGATCCTTGTCATTATTTTTTATATAAGCATGGTCGTAACTAACATTAGTCAAATTCAAATGATTTGCATAAAATCATTAAGAAAGCGGCTGCTACCTGTTGTATTAGGGATTACAGTGTTACTTTTCATTCTATTACAAGATAGACTATTATTAAAGAGTATCTGAAGTTTAGTTTAAATCATACTGCTCATATTATCATCGCAAATGCTTAGGTTAGTCTTGTTCAGTAGGTACTGTTCAGAAAGAAAAGCTGGGGTTTGAGAACTTGATGCTAGAACATCCGACGACAGTGCAAATGGTATTCAAATGTGATAAAACTGCGTAATAATTAAAAAAAGTGGCCAAGTGCTAATAAACGCGTAAATAGTGCACTTTAACATAGACGGATACATGAGCCCAAAATGCTGTGTAACAATATTATGAAGCAAGAAGTTTGTCTTTCATGTTTACGCTAAATCTTTACAGTGTTTTTAATCTTGTAAAAATATTAAAAGAGACGATGTAAGTCAAATTTAAAAAGTAAGGTCATTATCCATGGTGATAATTCAACAGTTGTCTATAAATTGATTATCAAAATATTGAAAGTAGCTATATTTATTTAAAATAAATACTGCCTCCAATAAAATCGAACTCGAACTCGAACGAAGTTTTTGTTATGTGTGCAAGTGTATGTATTTATGTAAGCACGTTTAAAAGTTTAAAAAAAGTATCTTCACGCCCATATTCCCGAAGAGGTAGGCAGAGGTACAACCATGCCTTGGTTGTACCTCTAGCCCACGACTAGCCGAAGACACTAAGTCCCACAATGTGATAGGTGGCAAGCCTATTGCCGACCGGGCACATTTCCAATCCCGACCAACATTTTTTTTTTAATCAGAAAATTGGAAAAATCCAATTTTCTTTATGTTGGCCGACCCGGGATTCGAACCCAGGACCTCATGCAGTCAAGTCCAACACCCGGACCGCTAGACCACAGAGGCGACAAATGGACAAAATTTAATGGTTTATTATTATTTTTTCTTTTTTTGTGCATACCATTTGTTTTTTGTTTTCTCCTGGGTTTGATATATACAGCTCCTTTTTGGAGGAGCTGGCTTTTTGAATCTTTATCTGAGATAAGCTGACCTTTTGTACAAGTCTTTTAGTTTTAAAGTTTAAGTAAGTTTTTTTTTTGTGTACAATAAATGATTAAATAAAAAAAAATTGAAAAATAATGTTATTTGTTATAAAATATAATTTAGTTTGTTTCTATAATTTCCAGTTAATCGGCCTTGGTCTGCACATATTTAATTTATTTTTTTAAGTTTTGCTTGCCAAATCTGTGTTTTGAATATCAATTTAGAATATGAAAAGCAGTCAAGAGACATTAGTTCATATAACAAAAGTACTGAGAATATTACTGACTACTTTTTTCAAAACATTTATTTTCAACTGAGTTTTTCTGATCACATTTCAATGATCGAATTTAAATGATTTTATGAACAACGTGTTATAAGATCAATTTTGATTTGGCACAATATAACAGATAAAACAGAGAAAATGGTAAATTAAGTGGAATAAATATTATTTTTCACTTTTGAGCGCGGTACAACCCTAGTTTTACCCCCCGTATTCCTCGGTATACTTCGCTACATGTGTATGGCGGTATGTATCCATACGGCACCCGATCAGCACGCACATATTTAAATCCGAAATGTCATCTTCTATCTATATAAATAAAAAAAAATCAATGCCACTTTTCGTTGTAATTTTTTAACTCAAGAACGGGCTCACCTATCCGAACCAAACCGGCTTTGTTCGGTTGTTTGTTGTTGTTATTTAGTAGATGTGAAATTTGCATAAAATCGGTAGAACGGTTCGTCGTATTTTATCACATTTTTTGTAACAAATAAATTCAATAAATGGTGGATCATTTTGTTAATGGGTATTTTTCAGTCAAAATTTTCAGTTGTTTTTTTTCTTTTTTTGTTTTGTTGTGTTATGACATCCTTGCGGAACGAAGCACGTACCGCGCCGCTAGTATTTGTATGTAACTTTCTGTTTTTAATTTATGACCATGATCATTTATCTTTTCTTCATAACATCTAATGTTATTGCATCAGCCTTTTTTTGGCTCTACTTTTTGACAATGCTACCTTAGTTGTCTTTAGTGCCATGTCTAATTTACGATACTAAGTTAAGGGGTAGAAGAGAACTGTTTGATTGTTTGCATACGTCATGTAAATTCTGGATAAAGGTATACATTGATCCTGATTGTAATAAAATAACCTCGGGTACTGTCTTGTGAAATATGTATTCACAATGAAAAAAATAAATAAAGAATACAAACGATGTAAAAATCTCACGGGAATTATTTGCATTTCATATTGAATATCAAATCAAGTACCTATTGCTAGGGAAACAAGAAGGACACGGAAATTAAAACGAGATATTTATCATTACGAAAATAATTTTAGGCCTCAAGGGAACTCGCTGAGAAATAAACTATAAAGGGTCTGTTCAGATGAGCGTATTTCTTATTCGCAGTTCAGAAGTTTAACTTTCCACTTAACAGAAAATACGTGACTTCTTAAGTATCTATGATGTGGATTTATTATGAATATAGTACGTAGATTGCTTTCTTCAATGCCGTTTTTTAGGTAACCGAAACAACTATTTTACTATAATATTATCAAGTTAAGCACACAGCAGAATATCTTTCATATATCAGAAAATTTTGTCGAAATGTCATTTTTTGTCAAATCGACGATATTAAATATAATTATAAAATTGAAAGTTTCTTAAAAAACAAAGATGATATTTTTTTTTTATAGAAGAGGAGGTAAACGAGCAAATGGGTCACCTGATGGAAAGTGATCACCTCCGCCCACGGACATCCGCAACACCAGGAGCATCACAGATGCATTGCCGACCTTTAAGGAATGAGTACGCTCTTTTCTTGAAGGTTCCTAAGTCATAATCGTTTGGGAATACCGCCCTCGGTAACTGATTCCACAAAGGTGTTTATACGGGTTAAAAAATTACTTCGGAATCGCACAGTTGTAGATCGCCACGCATCGAGATGATGGGCATGGTACCTTAAGCTCTGACGCGATGTGTGAAGGTAAAAATCAGCGGCTGGAATCAAACTAAACAACTCCTCAGAGCATTCCCCATGATAGATGCGGGAGAGAATACTGAGTGACCCACCATCTCTACGCAACGCCAAAGAATCAAGCTGATTAGTAATTGCCCGGTCATTGACAATTCGAATTGCTCTACGTTGAATGCGGTCAAACGGAAGGAGCTGGTACTGTGGAGCCCCTTCCCAGACTTGAGAACGAATTTGCGCTTTATATAGTTGTAAGCGATGGGTCAGCTTGAAATACTGTCTCGCTTTACTGAGCACACCAAGTTTTTAGAGGCTATTTTAGCCTTCTCCTCCAGATGACCACGATATTGAAATTTATCGTCGCTATCTATTAGTAAGTTAAAACTCTAAAAGTAAACCATCGTTTATAATCTGCGTCGAAACAATACAATAAAAGCACAATAGTTGAGCTAAATGACTATTAGTCTAACATTAATCCTGAAATACACTTTCGACGGCTTTTGATTGATTTGATTTCGGCGTTGGACTTGACTTCTTGAGGTCACAAGTTCGATCTCCAAGTCCGGCAACAAAAAATTAGAATACTAATATCTTGCGATAGGCTTGTCTTTAGCTAACTGTGGGTCATCTTATGCCTCTGCCAAGATCTTCGAAGATATGGGCGTGAAGATACTAAATTTTACTTTTATCAAACCACTTGAACCCGGAAATCCTAACAAATATATTTATCTCACAAATGCGTATACCAATCGGTAATAGAAACCGTATCTCGCTAATGTTCGCGTGTTGTCGTAACTTTAACCCCTAGACCATTAAGGAGGTCAAACTAAAGCACCACAAATTGCGCAACTTAAAACGCAAACCGAAGTTACCCTACAAAATTGCGCTCATTTGCTCTTGCCTTATGTAAATCAGTACGAAAGTTTGGTGGCGCCCTCATTAGTTACTTAACGCCGCAAAACGTAGGGATTCTTTTGAAACTTTTTATGCTCAATTTACAACACTATAGATTTCTTATAGCTCGAATACTGTAATCTGGTTCAGGTGCTTTAGAGAAATCCCCTAATTTCGGAGGTCACACACGTTACCCAATGTTATTGGATATTGAGACGTACTATTTTTGTGATATATTCCTGCAACCCTAATATAGAATATCAGGGGTCTAAGATTTAAAGTATTTGGGACCCAATTTTGTCAGATTTTATCATACGGATTCAACGTGCATATGAAATAGGCTTCCGATATTGAAATATTCAGTTTATATTACTTCTAACATTTTTCTGTGGCTTTATTAAGTTAATTTTATTTTTATTTCATTTTAATGTCTCCTAGAACGATTTCAATTATCGGAATTAAAATGAAGTAGTTTATTCAATCCCTAAAGGACGGTAATGTAATTGTGAGGTTTTCGCTTTGTCGTTAGCCTCCTGTTTAATTATAATGTAGTCTAGTCTCCTTCCAGCTCATAAAATAACCACATAGCAACGCAACTGTCAAATTAGTATTTCAGAAGTTCGTAGGTGGTGGTGATCAGATCAGTGAACCGCTTGCTCGTGTACCTCCTCTTCCATTATAGAGTTTTGCGACGATTCGCCCGGATTTGTACCGCTGTCATACTTATTCACGCCCTCATAACATCATGTGTTGAGTTGGAGTTTATAGGGAGGATAACCAGTTAACTCATTCATCCAAGAGCCTCAGCAACCACCGTTTGGTAACGTAACGCTCCATTACCATCTCTAGTAAAATTAGATTTAAAAAAAAGTATCTTCACGCCGATATCCCCGAAGGCCTAGGCAGAGGCACAACGACTAGACACTAAGTCCCACAATGAGATAGGTGGCAAGCCTTTCGCCAACCGGGCACATATCCAATCCCGAGCAACGATTTTTTTTATTAGAAAATTTAAAAAAAACTATTTTTCTTTTCGTAGATTTTTATCCTTAAGAAATTTGTCAGCTTGTTTTTCTATAACATAAAATAATATAGCAATGTGTAAACCGCGTGTGTTCGTAGGTATATTATATGTATGTTTCTATCAATCTTTAGTTCCAAGAAAACACATTTCGTTCTCTAACTATAAAAGTGTATGTCGGTTTCTGGGAAATTGGTCTCCAATATTGTCAAAGTTGTTATTTACTTGCAAACAGTTACTTAGATACTTCGTAAGATCGAACCCTCGGAAACATTAGGGTTTACTTAATTCAATCAGAAGTTTTGCGAATCCGGTTATAATATTTAATTCAGTATGACGATATTGGTTTATCAATAAATTTCCGCGACTTTGTTTGCGCGGAATTTAGCTCTTAGTTTCTGTGAGATCAAGAACTAATCGTGTTGTCTATTACAATGCCTAACATAATTATAAACTTTTTGTACAATGTAAGGGATCGGTACAGAAGCAATCAATCCTAAGTATTGTTATAAGCAAGATATTATGAAATTTTAAAATAACCTTTTTTATGACATTTAAATTTGAAACCCAACTGTGGAACTTTAGTCGTAGATTACATCTATGTCTGTCTTAATAAGGAAATTGAGGAAGATAAACAGCGTAGCCTTAATAATTCAATTTTACTTTAACAGCTTAAATCTTTTCGAATTGAGACAACAACAAGGAAAATGATTTTCTTAAGGTAAAGGTAATGCACTATGCCAGAGGTTCCCAAACTTATTTCATGTAACGCCCACTTTGAAAATCAGTTGTTTTGTAGCGCCCCCCCCCTCGTTTTTTTCTTGTCAATAACCTCAATAACATATTTGTTGCGCCTAGTTTAAAAAAAATCATTTTTTCAAGATTTATACCGCCCCCCTCTAGACTTCCAGCGCCCACAAGGGGGCGTTATCGCCCACTTTGGGAAAGGCTGCACTATGCCTAAGTGTTGTAGGAATATCGCTGTACTCTGGTAGGGGTGTTAGGTCTAATATGAATGTCTAACGGATACCCAGCCGTCCAAAGACAATGC
>NJDC01004407.1:88385-152217 GCA_002245475.1 Calephelis virginiensis
ACGCGTCTACATAAGTACACACACACTTTTTATTTTGTAATAAAATATTCAAAATACGATCGTTTTATATAAAATAAGTTATGCGCCCTAAATCAGAGATTTTTTTTAATAAGTAGCGATTTTTAGGGATAATTTCTAAGAAATTCAGGTCGAAACCAAAATCTTATGTGGAAACACTGCCAGCTAGTAAGAGACCTTACCTATAGACAATACAGATGTTAAAGATGCGTCGCTGTCATGTGGCCAGGATGTTAGGCTAATTGTACAAGTCTACCGGCTACCCTACCCTCCGGACCGAAACACGACACTGTCATTAAGGCGGCCGGGGTAGGTAAGCTCTCTACCACAAGTGGTCCTGTTCGCTATGACTTATTTAACCTATGCTCGCCTGTTACGAGCTGCCTGGCAGGTCGTAAGAGGCGAGCACAGGTTAATGCAATGCTACGCAATGGATGACGTTATGTTAAAATTCAAGTAGGTTCCTGACTGATCTTACACAATTTAGGTTTTTTTTATTTGACATTCAGGTGCTGAGGCAAAAAAGCAAAAGCTTCCGTCAGCATGTTAGTGTACTTAAAAAATATGCTTTATTAAATTTGAATTAAAAACGGAATCATAATCAAATTTATATAAATCCACCGCTGCATCATGACCTAACTTTCTAAAAAAGAATCATTAAACCTTCTGGTATTGATCAAGCAACCTCATAACAAAGAAGCCAAATTTATAAACTTACTAAACTGACTTCAAAAAGGAGGATATTAACCCACCTTTTTGAAGTATGTTTAATATGAAATGACATGTACTTTTTTAAGTTTTTATTCATCCTAAATATGTCATTTATGTCGATGACTCTGCCTTATATTACTCTGAACACATATTTTCTTTTTCATTTTTAATTCCAAAATGACCTGATAAATATGACGTCACAGAATTATTTTTCTAACATACTTATTAGATATTTTCCCTGCAGTAATGTGACTGGTTTTGATAAAAGGTGTTTTAGTAGCCTACTTACTTGTATTTCAAGTTAAATCAAATATTAAAATTAAATAATACATAAAACTGAATGTGCGATTAGTTTTATTATTAAAAACACTATATTACTTCCGTCTATATTTACAAAGCTATAAGGCAGGTGTTACATTGATTTAACACAGTTGTTTGATCTGTATCGACTCCTATGTTGTGGTTTGACAAGTTCTTGGGCCTTAGATTAATGTATTCCAAACTATTGATTGAAATTTCTTGACATCCATCTCATTTAACCTTTCAGACCTTCTTCACCCTTCGTCAATCTCAAGGACCAGTGAGACATTCCTCTTATAATCTTCAGATAATCGAAACTACGGATATTTATACGGACTTTGCATTTACTAAAGATTCAAAGTTCATCTAGAAATGCCGTTATTTCCACCCCGTTTCGTATATCTTCTTTCCGTTTTAAATGTTTTAAAAAAGGAACAGGTTCTTAATTCATCTGCATTGGTTAGGGTTCATTAGCCGAATTGCGCAAAACGGATACTTTATAGATATGACATGTCCGTCTGTCCGTCCGTTGGTATGTCACAGGCACTTCATTTCCAAATTATTTATAACAGAGCTAAAACTTGGTTGGTTGTCACACGAAAAACAGAACATACTTAAAAACCAATTACATATTTATAGTTAACTAGTGGCCCGGTTCGTGCTTCGCTATGTATATGACCATGAATGACATAACACAACAAAACAAAAAAGAAAAAACAACTGAAAAAGTCTCAATTTGACAGAAAAATACACATTAATTCGCCATTTATTGAATTCATTTGTTACAAAAAATGTGATAGATGAATAACCGCTAGACCGATTTTTTTGCAAATTGGAGAGTAAAAAAATATAGAATATATTCTCCATAAAAACTTTCAATTAAAATTAATTTAAAGTGTCAGTACCTACTAGTTTTTAATATAAGAATGGCATATTTTAAGACACCGCAAGTGTTACTTTGTAATTTATTAAAAAAAACACATTTCAAAATGATTTTTTTTGCAAATGAAAAATTAACGTGAGACTATAGTATGTTAGGGCAATTATTGAAATATTTTCTATTTGCTACTTTATGCTTGCTACTACGGAACATTCGAGCCCACTCCGACTCGCACTCAGCAACTTAAATTTGTCTCTTTTTTGCGCAGTTTTCTTGACTTCAGTTTCAGTTAAAAGAAAATTTGAGTTTTCCAATTTTCAAATAAAAAAAATGTTGCTCGGGATTGGATATGCGCCCGGTTGGCAATAGGCTTGCCACCTATCACATTGTGTCATCGGCTAGTCGTAGGTGCTCTGGTTGTGCCTCTACCTACCTCATCTGGGATATGGGCGTGAAGCTACTTGCTAATACTACAATTTATTAAAATCATTTTAGTAGCTTATCTGTAAAAGTAGGTATGCTGCTGCTGCTACAAATGCGTATATTAATAAAAAATAGCATTTTTTAAACAAATGTCAATGTTTCCATTCACTGTGCTAAAAGAATTTTCCTACGAGATCATATTTCCAGTTTTAGGGCGTCACTCCTATGACAACTGAAGTAAAACTTTTGTTTCAATATTTACAAACACGAAAATTTTGTGACACAATGCGCCAGTTCGCCTGCTGCGCGGAAAGGAAAAAAGACCTCAAACAAAGCACAGAATGCATAGACCGAATATAGAATTTATTTACAGCTTTGCGTATGTGTATACACTATTTTATTTTTAGGTTCTGAACTACATACACTCTTTTTGAAAACTCCAAGAGATTGAGAAGGAAAAAGGGGTACCTGCCAATTCTCTGAAATTATGTATGTTTGTTTTTTATACTTCATAGTGTTACAACTTATTAGGGAATTATCGTAGGTACAGGATGGTCTCGTTATAATAAATACCTACTTTTTGAAAACCTTTGTTGACGTAACAATATTGCTATAATTATACGGCATTATACAGCGAAAACTTTGGATTCCAGTTGTAATTAGACTATTATATTTTAAATTATGCTTCACTGACGTTATAAAGACAAATATGTTATTGTGACTGGTTTAAAACGATAAAAGCAGTAGTGTGCGATGTCCATGTTTGCATTTGAAAGATAGGTATTGTATTTTCACGAGAATAAAGATTGATCCCAGACAGATTATTAGAGTTATTGATTATTTAATTACGAATTATGCAACATGATTATTATAAATTAATTAATAATAAATGTCTCTGGACAAGTCACATGCATTTAACCTAATCCAAAGGTAGCAAATTTCATGCTTGTGATCAGTCAGCGATACCAATAAATTAAAATATTTAGTACATACCACAATAAATTTATTAAACACAATCTAAATGTTCATTATACAAGTACCTGCGGAGTCGGTGGAGCTAGGCGTGTATGCTAGCCCTTCGACCAACGTGGATGTCTAATTATATGAGGCCGTATATTCAAGGGCGGATCCAGTCTTCATATCAGGGAGGGGTTATATACCTACTCGAGGTCAAAGCGAGCTCCAAATCTAGTATGACGTTTGAAAACACACATAATCAGTAAATCAGTAACTTCTATAAATTTTAAAGAAAGAAAAAATTTCGCCCTAGACAGGATTTGAACCTGTAACCTTTCGTCTCAAGACGACGAATGCTCTAACCCAGAGGTTCCCAAACTTATTTCATGTAACGCCCACTTTGAAAATCAGTTGTTTTGTAGCGCCCCCTTCGTTTTTTTCTTGTCAATAACCTCAATAACATATTTGCTGCGCCTAGTTTAAAAAAAACATTTTTTTCAAGATTTATACCGCCCCCCTCTGGGCTTCCAGCGCCCACAAGGGGGCGTTATCGCCCACTTTGGGAAAGGCTGCTCTAACCAATTGAGCTACTGAGGATTCAAGTCCCGTGGCGAAATTTTTAATTCATTAATTACATTTTTAATTTAGTCAGTAACTTTTTATTCAATACTAGCCGACCCAGCGAGCTTTTTTTAATTTTAAGAGGATCTGTACATTCAAACGTTTCTCTACATTACGGACTTTTAACGTTTTGATATCATAAAAAAGGATGTACTCAACTCAAACTCTAGTTTTATCATAGATATTATTTTTTTTATTTTTTGTCGTTTTATTATGAACTAGCGGCCTGCCCCGGCCTCGCACGGTTATGAAATATGCATGATATAAACCTTCCTCTTCAATCACTTATCTATTAAAAAAACCGCATCAAAATCCGATCTGCAGTTTTAAAGATTTAAGTATACAAAGGGACATAGGTCCATAGGAAGCAACTTTGTTTTATACTAAAAAGCATCTCCACGAAGGGGTAGAGGCAGAGGCACAACCAGGGCACCCACGACTAGCCAAAGATACTAAGTCCCACAATGTGATAGGTGGCAACCCTATCGCCCACGGGGCACATTCCCAATCCCGAGCAACTTTTTTTTTATTAGAAAATTGGAAAACCTCAATTTTCTTTTTGTTGCTCGACCCAGGATTCGAACCCGGGTCCTCATGTAGCCAAGTGCAACAACTGAACCGCTAACTAGACTGAGGCGACTATGTAGTGATAATACAGAGTAAAATAAAATAAAAAGTTATTAGCACCCATGTATTAAAATAGTGATACGCGAATTATCTCACAAATAATCTGGTAATTTTTACATGGCACATAACAAACGTTTTTGTTTGTAATTGCCTAGCGACGAAACCCGGGTTAAGAAGTTTACACAACAAAAGTTTAATGTAGTTTGATATTTCGGAAGCTTTCGACTATTTTTAAAAATTCTGTATACTTAAAAAAAAGTATCTTCACGCCTATATCCCCAAAGAGATAGGCAGAGGTACAACCAAGGCACCCACGACTAGCCGAAGACACTAAGTCCCACAATGTGATAGGTGGCAAGCCTATCGCCAACCAGGCACATTTCCAATCCCGACCAACATTTTTTTTTAGAAAATTGGAAAAATCCAATTTTCTTTTTGTTAGCCGACCGGGGATTCGAACCTGGAACCTCATGCAGTCAAGTCCAACACCCGGACCGCTAGACCACAGAGGCGATACTGTATCTGTATACTTAAATTTTGAAAAATATCAATTTCCAAAACAGCAAAGTTTTATATTTCTTGTTGCGTTATATATTTTTGTACATAATATATTCATATTTAAAAAAAGGATCTAGAAGCCAAAAGTTTTGTGAATACAGATCAAGATCATAAATAAAAATGTCAGTTACAAATGTATATATATAAATAAATCCCCATTTTGCGTGATTAACGGATAGACAAATAAAGCTATTTTTTTGTTGTGTTGGTGATTGTCATGAGAAGGTTCTTCTAAAATAGCAAGGAAAATGGGAAAAATAATGCTTTAATCCATACAAGCTGTTAGTATCTGTCAAGGTCAAGTGATACAAAGTTCGTCGGGTTGGCTAGTTCTGTATATATTTGAAATAGGAAGACAACAATGTCTACTCAACTAAACCCCTTTTACGTTTATAGATGATAGCATATTTACCCGTGTTGGTCCGGGCTCCTTTGCAGAATAGACCATCTGCTCTCCTGCCATGCAGTTCGTCAAAGGCGAGCATAGGCTTACCGTCACTAAAACCGTGACATCTGACTAGGTGGTAGAATTTCGCAGCGACTCACCCGGATTGGTACCACCGCCTTACCTATTCTTGCCGCCGTAACGTCATGACGTGTTCCGGTTTGGAGGGTAAAGTAATCGGCAAACTTATTTTGCTCGAAGCCAAACATCCCGGCCTCAGGTTGGCATCGCACCATTATCACCTTTTGGTGTCTCTAAGCGGCGTAAATTTCTTACCATCAGGAAATCCGTCTGCTTGTTTGCCTTCCAATATCATAAGAAAAAAAATATCCAAATTTTGAAAACAATATTCAATGTTATGCTTAACAATAATAATTATTTTGTTACATTTTAAGCTGCGATTTTTTTAATTTTAATTTTAAATAGTTTGTTTCTGAGTTACAAACATAAACCGAAATAGAATTTTTTGCTACCACCAAATGAAATTTCATGCCCTAATTTAGTGCTTCTGCGAAATACTTTTTTGCAAGAAAGTAGCTTACGTTTGAATTCTGTTCGTTATCTACCTTTATACAAAATTTCATAGAAATTTGTTAAGCAGTTTAGCTGTGAAAAAGTAACAGACAGACAGTCTTTTGCATTTACAATACTACTCGAATGGTAACAATTTTTTTACAATAAATAGTTATTTTCAAACATGTTTGCTTGTTTAGGTACGATATTTTTGATTAAGTGTAATACAAATATATAATACTGTCAATTTTCGTTATGAGAAAAACAATAAATTATAGTATTGCCGTTTTTTACATTAAAAATCCTAAAACTAAGTGTGTTTTGAATAATTATTAACGAACTTTATAACAATGCTAACTGTTACAATATTCAAATTAGATACATAATTATAACATTTTGATAAGTCTATTTTGATGTTTTAATATCTGTTTAAATGAGATTTAAATAAATACGTTAAATTATTCTAGGTCCAATATACTATTCGACCTATCTAGACCCTCGCTCAGAGGGGGGGTGTCATGACCCCTATGACCTTGGATCCGCTCTTGCGTATATTAGTTTGCTTAATAAGTATTCTGATTTCTGACTTGTCCCGAGCTATTTATTCCCCTTAGCGCATGATAAACTACGTACGTGTACATATCTTTCATGCCGTTGAATTCAGTCCCCGTTATTAAAATCTGTTACGAAAAGCTTAAACGAAATTCACTTCGTCCCTCCATTTTGACGATCGGAACTATTCACCCGTCTTTTTTTATCTTGTCTGTTTCTGAAGATTGGTCCGTTAAATAAATCCTACTAATCGCGACCCCGAGATTCTCGTATTGTCTGGACATTGAATGCCTTCATTGTGTGAGATTCCTGGCAAGAAATGGTTAAGGAGACACGGAACGAGAAATTATTCGATCTATGTAGCTGATTATAAGGCTCAATTTGAAGGTATGAGAAAATAGACAACAGTTGGAAGATTAATGTAACGGCCTTTGGCAAGTTCTCGCACGTGCTAGGGCCGGCTGCGGTGCTTATACAAGCTAGATTAAACGATAAAAAAAGTTATACAACGACCTTTGTATTTGCAGCATAATTTCAAACATTTTCAATATAAAAAATTCAGCTGCACTAAAATAGTTTTCAAAGTTTGATGCGGCCCAGTCTTCTACAACGAAGTTAAACGTCTAGGACTTTTATTTTGTATTAAACTAGCTGTCCCGGCGAACTTCGTTCCACGCGTTCAGTTTGCTTGGGGAAAAATAAAGTATTGTTTTACCCATTTTACCTGCAATCTTTCTAGTTTTTCTCTTCGTAAGAACCTTCTTCTAACAATAACTAACTCAACAATAAAATAATTGAGTTAGTAATTGGTAGAAGAAGGTAAAAGATAACATGGCGTGAATTTACAAGCTAACAAAGATTTAGTAGGTTATTTTTTATGATATTAGAAGGCAAACAAGCAGGCGGATTTCCTGATGGTAAGAAATTCGCGTCGCGTAGAAACACTAAAGGTGATAATGATACGTTGCCAACCTGAGGCCGGGATGTAAGGCCTCGAGCAAAAGGAAGTTTACCGGCTACTTAACCCTCCTAGCCGGAACACGTCAACGGCAAGCACTGACGTTATGGTGGCAGTAATAGGTAAGGCGATAGTACCAATCCAGGCGAGTCGCTGCGAAACTCTAACACCTTGTAGGATGTCACGGTGTTAGTGACAGTAAGCCTATGCTCGCCTTTTACGAGCTGCCTGACAGGAAGGCAGCTGGTGTGTTCTACAAAGGAGCCCGGACCAAAATATTTACCCGCGATTTAATCAGCGCAGAATAGTTACGATTTTCTTACAAACTTTCTTAACGCATTAGGCCATTATTGACCCATCAGGGTTGATTTCTAAAAAAATTAGTGTGATTGAAATTTGATTTTTAACTACATGTATATCATGTTTCATCAAAATTCGTTTAGCTTTTTAGTCGTGGCGCCAAATTATTTTACAATGCAGCACATATTTTTTATTAAAAATTTGGATTTTGATTCTGTAGAGGCTCTCCTGCAAAGTTGACGTTGGTTGCATTTACTTTGGGGTTGTTACCACCTCTTCTTTTTGTATTTTTCTAAACTAAGCACTTTTAAACCTATCAAACTATCAGAGCATATCACAAGTACATAAATACCGGGAACTATAAATTAGTAACAACTGTTTTCGGTCGGGACCACCGTGAATGAAGGGGTGATTCTTGCATCTTTTGCTGCCGAATAAAAATAAAACTAAATTTCTTAGTTTTTTGGCTTGAAACTGAAATGCAAAACATAAAGACTTTCGGAATTACTTAAAAAAATACTGTACAAATTCTTCCTGAAAACTAGATTACTCTCTGGGTTATTTCTTTTTCAAGCTTTTAATTTTGGTTTCGACAAATAAGAATGAATTTTTATTAAGCTACAACTTTGTTTGTATCTTCACGCCCATATCCCCGAAGATGTAGGTAGGCACAACCATGGCACCCACGACTAACCGAAGATACTAAGTCCCACAATGTGATAGGTAGCAAGCCTATCGCCAACCGGGCACATATCCTATCCCGAGCAACATTTTTCCTTAGAAAATTGAAAAAATCCAATTTTCTTTTTTTGTTGCCCGACCCGAGATTCGAACCCTGGACCTCATGCAATCAAGTCCGACAACTGAACCGCTAGACCACAGAGGCGATTTGTTTGTAATGGGTCAATCATACAACACTGTTTGTGTTATATTTGACTCTCGACAATGTTTTTTTCATTATTAAGATCCAAATATATCTCTTAACAACAAGCATACGGGTTTTCTGATGGTAAGCGACAAACCCGGCCTATAGACACCATAGATGTACAGGTGCGTCGCTGTCCTACGTCCGGGGATGTTAGGCCTATTGTGCAAGTCTACCGGCTACCATACCCTCCGAACCGGAACAGGATAGACACATTATGGAGGCAGAATCAAGTAAGACAGTGGATCCCTACACGGGCAAATTCCTGCACAGCCTACTATCACAATTGATCTTGTTGGTACTGACCTTTATTTAACCAGTCCTCGTCTCGTCAGCCAGAGAGGCAGATGGTGTGTTCTACTTAGCGGACCTGAACCAACCAACTCTCTGCCTACTCCGTAAGGGACTTGTCGTGAAGATATGTATTTATGGACCAACACGGAGAAAAGGGAAACAGAAACGTGGCATTTTCTTCACTTTTAGGAGTACGAGCAAATCCTACAATGCGATATTGTAGTCTTCTGAGCCCTGTTTAATATTCAACTTCGAAAGTTTCACAATTGGAACGGTATGGTGGTATGACACTTTGTCCGGTTGGAAAAAACTTTCATTGTCCTTCCCTGTGCAGCATCACAGTCTAAGTCAGTAGTGGGCAAACTACGGCCCGCGGGCCGGATCCGGCCCGTGAGAGGTTTTAATCCGGCCCGTCGAGCGTTTTGATTTCAGAATAAATATGAAGACTATTGAAATTTGAACAATTAAGATACTGAATCAAAAATATATAATGCGTATTTCATAGATTAAGACTTCATAAGTCGATTTTATTTTAATAAGAGATTGTAAATATAAAACAAAATATTTATTTTATCCTTTATTGCACTAAAATAAATGTATAATATAAGGCGAACTTTATGGTAATGATGGTTATGCTATCTTTATCCAACGTTTTATAATCGTTATATTTACAGTTCTCTTTAGGTGTTTTTAATTAACCGGCCCTCAAGATTTTTTCGGCCGACCGGCCCGCGGTCAAAAAAGTCTGCCGACCCCTGGTCTAAGTAGTAAGGAGGTAATAGCAATATGGCAACATCAAATTTTCTATAAGGTCATAAACGCAATGGTTGTGTCTGTCGAAAAAGGCAACCTACCCTCATAGATGGTCGGAAGCGTTTGGCGCCGACCAATCAGGTCTTCAATAAATGCCAACCGTAAAAGAATTTATATTTCTTCTCATATTCATGTCTACCTTATTCCTTAATAAAGCTAGCTTCGACTCAATATAACGAAAAATGTCTCTCGAGATTTCTGTCTTGTTACTATCCTTCATATTTTATCTTTTTTTATCTTGAATACGGTTTTTATGTGACATTACCCGGGGCTGTTTTATTGCTGCGATGTATTACGGGATGGACATTTCACTTAGGACGTAAGCTTTTGTAAATAATATCGACTTAATACAAAGCAAATAGGTCTTATTTGCTTTAAAAAACTAGGAATATTATCAAAATAGAAAAGAAGCGGCGGTGTGTAGATTCTAAGAAGCCGTTAAAGAGGTTCCTACTGAAGACCGGACCCACTGCTTCATGCAATGGTTCCAACGAATAAATGTGTAAATAGTGAGGGTATATACTTTGAAAAGCAATAAATTAATCATATACATCTTATCTAGTCTTATTTATCAGAATCCTGTAAGACCTAAGTATAATAAAAAAGTATAAGATAGCAAATTGTTTTAATTTTTAAAGTTGGAGCACGCGCAGGGCGATATTCGCACCCTGGCACCATAAATGGGAACCACATAAAAAATACTTTTCCACTAATTTTAAATTTAACTTTTTTTATTTAAACTTTTAAACTTTTTGTTAATTTATTTTTTTTTATTAATAATTCGTCTAAATGTTAATAAATGATACAATTCGCATGATATCGAGCTTCGAGAGTAACTCTACAAATCGCACAAGAAAATTGCTTACTTATTCTTAAACGGTCCTAGAGACACCAAAGTAAGCATACCGGCTACCTTGTTAGTGATTATTGCGACTGGAATAGTTGAGGAGGTGGTACCACTCCGGGCGCGTTGCTGCGAAACTCTACCACCTAATTAGATATCACGGTGTTAATGACGTTAAGCCTATGCTCGACTTTTACGAGCTGCCTGGTAGGAAGACAGACGGTCTATTCTGCAAAGGAGTCCGGACCAACAAGAAAGAGTTTTTTGGGGGCGGTGATCATTTAATACTCGTTGTGAAATTCACCCATCTTCCTCTTATTCTAAAAAAATGCCAATGATCCCCAGGCAATAGCTGGTTTAAAATATTAACGTGGTCATGCAGAACGGATGCGAAACTACAAAGAAACTCACGCCATAATAATAAAGATTAATCAGATTGCTTCGTTGTTAGCATTTTATCGCTTGTAGATAATAAAGTTGTGGAAGTCTGTTACTTGATCAGTAATAAAACCACAGTGTGAAAGACCGTAACAAAGCTGTTAATCGTTGACTCTTGGTAACAGCGGGAACTGTCTCAAACTATAAACAAGTTTCTACAATCTCGTTTATAGTAACTTGAACAATGGCTTTACTTGGAAAAATTAATACGAAGTAATTTCAGCAAGAAATAAGAAAAGAACTCTTTTGCAGAATAGGCCATCTGCGTTCCTGCTAGGTAGCTCGTAAAAGGCGAGCATAGGCTTACCGTCACCAACACCGTGACATCCTCATAGCTCATTATAGGTGGTAGAGTTTCGCAGCGACTCGCCCGGATTGGTACCACCGCCCTACCTATTCCTGCCGCCATAACGTCCAATGCTTGCCGTTGATGTGTTCCGGTTCGGAGAGTAAGGTAGACGGTAAACTTACTTTTGCTCAAAGCCTAACATCCCGGCCTCAGCTTGGCAACGAACTATTACCACCTTTGGTGTCTCTAAGCGGCGTGAATTTCTTACCATCAGGAAATCCGTCTGCTTGTTTGCCTTCCATTATCACAAAAAAATAGTTTTGCAGAGAAATAATCGAAGAAACGTACCTACACATATCTGCATGTTTTCCAAACATAATATTTGTTAGAAGAAGTGCAGTGATTGTTATGTTTGTGTATAGTACACATTTATACGCCTCTGTAGTCTAGCGGTCCGGGTGTTGGACTTGACTGCATGAGGTCCCGGGTTCGAATCCCGGGGTGGCTAACAAAAAGAAAATTGGATTTTTTCAATTTTCTAATAAAAAAAATGTTGGTCGGGATTGGAAATGTGCCCGGTTGGGGATAGGCTTGCCACCTATCACATTGTGGGACTTAGTGTCTTCGGCTAGTCGTGGGTGCCTTGGTTGTACCTCTGTCTACCTCTTCGGGGATATGGGCGTAAAGATACTTATACATACACAATATCTTCACGCCAAGGGCCTTACGGTATAGGCAGAGAGTTTCCAGCACCAAATGTCACAACCTTTGCAGATCTACCTAAGCATCTGGAGGACCACATTTATTACTCTTTTTATACACCAGTTTTGTAGACTCTTCACTCTTCAATATAATAATTCATTAGATGTTTTTAGGATTCCATAGCTGAATGGCAATTATGGAATAGCTTTTAGATTCGATAGGTACATCCCTCCGGCCGTCCGCCTGTGAGTCGTAGTCATTTTACCCAAAAAAAATGAAGACTAGTATACAGTTGAGACTTTGTAGGTGGAGTTTTGGTGCCATCGAGAGAAAATATGGTCGAATTTTTTTATAAATATTGAATTTTGTGTTAATATTGAGTGAAATTAGTCGTTTTGGTGGCATTTTATACAGTTTTGTATAGTGAAAGTGCACAAATGATAGTAAAGAAATTATCGTGTCATGTATTTCCCCGTTGTCGCTAAATCTTTCTATATGAGCTTCAGTAACTAGGCCACCTCTATACTCAATACCCGACATGACTTTAATTGACGACTTGTGACTAATTTTGAATAATTTAAAACTGATTTTGGTAAATTGGTTAACCTGATGCAAATTTCTACTTGACTAAATGCTAACGTGAATGCCAAAAACTAAAGGAAAGCCTTTGTGGGTGCGTGACTGCGTGTGTTTCTACTGATGTATGTACCTAACAGTTGTGAGTAGAAAAATCGAAATTTATTATAAAATAATTTGAGGCGATTTTATCCGAATGTACATACATACATACACACATACATATCTTCACGCCGAGTCCCTTACGAGGTAGGCAGAGAGTATCGAGTGCCAGACCTCACGATCCTGACAAACCTGTCTTACTTCCTTCACATTCATAACTCTTTTCATACAAACACGCCGGTTTCGTAGACTCTTGACACCACCCTCGGATAATATCCGACTGATCTGATCGTGAAATGTCAGCCTTGGTCTCCCCGGGTACCTACATCCATCCACATTCGCATAGTATATTTGCTTTGTCAATCCTGCCATTCTTTCCACATGACCGAACCAGCGGAGTATGCCCTTTCGCATTTTAACACCAACACTTTCTTTCAATCCCACTCTTTCTCGGATCTCACTGTTACGAATGCGGTCAGCGAGCGTTACACCACAGATTTTCCGTAGTGCTCTCATTTCGATCGCATTTATCCTACTTTCATGCTCTTTCTGACATACCCAACTCTCGCTTCCATACAATAACGTTGGAATAAGCACAGAATTATACATAGTCTAGCTTTTTGACTCAAAACCTCGCTTTGGAATAGCTTACTCAACTCTCCATTCACACTATTCCCTGCACTCACTCTCCTCTCTAAATCCGCGGTGTACCTTAAATCGCTAGTAGACTCGTAGCGCGGTATGCTAAAAGCACAACCAAGATTTACAATTTCATTCACGTGTTCTAGCAATACATCATCAACCAAAACTCTTACATCCGTTGTGGCTACGTCTCTTTCAAACACCATTATTTTTGTTTTCATCGCATTCAAATGTAAGCCCCTTTCTTTACAATCTCCTTCCATAATTGTGACCAGTGTTTGCAGCTCAGATGGTGTAGAGCGCAAAAGTACAGCATCGTCTGCATAAAGCAGGCAGTTCACCACTTGGTCACCCATACGCATTCCCACATTCAATGATGTTAACCTTTGAAGACATTTGTCCAAATATAAGATAAACAAGCGTGCTGACAACACACAACCCTGCTTGACGCTAATATTAACATCAAACCAAGGCGATATGTTGCCATCCACCCGGACGCATATTTTACAGTCTAAATATATTGACTGCACCGCACGCAGCAGGGACCCGACTATCCCATAATCTGGCAAAATGTCCCAAAGTTCCTTACATACAACCCTACCAAACGCTTTTTCGAGATCCACAAAACCGCAGAAAACCTTCTGACCAACAGCCAGATGCTTCTCAACAATGTTGCGGAGCGAAAACTCTTGGTCCGTACATCCTCCTCCAGATCTGAAACCGCCTTGAGCCTCCCACAATGTTCCATCGGACATCCCTTGCATCCTCCTTTCAACTATTTTTCCATACACTTTTGATGCTAAACTGATCAAACTAATGGCCCTGTAACTTGTACAGACCCCTAAACCGGCTAATAACCAAGTAGTGGTCCGTGCTAAGAGTTGGGCCTCTGAAGGCTCTCGTGTCCATTAAACACTTCCGGAAGCGACTATCAACCAAAATCAGATCTACCGTACTCATTTGATCATTCCTTCTCCATGTATACGTATGTATGTCCTTATGCTGAAACATTGTGTTAGACACAAGAAGATTTCTTTCCACACATAAATCTATAATATGCTTACCAGCATCATTCACTCTTTTATCACCATAGGGTCCAAGAACGGCCTCGTAAACGTTCCGTCGTGTCCCCACCCAACCATTCAAGTCACCACACATAATTACTTTTTCATTTCCTTCAAACATATCCAGAACATCCCTTACAGAATTCCAAAACTTTTCCAGGTAACGTGACTCCTAGTTTAATACGGACCTAGAGCATTCTCGGACCAATCAAACCACACTCTTTCAGTCCTGAGGCTAAGCGAGACGATAAAATGATACCTACTCCAGTGCTGGCGTGATCGCCCTGTGATACGCCAGACCAAAAAGCCAAGCTGCCACCGGGGAGATCAAAAGTATCACTACCGTTCCGGTTTAGGTACGTTGCCTTTGGGTAACTTTATTCCTTAGCACTGTGCTAATTAATTACTTACTTATTTAGTACTTAGCTGGAAAATGTGGAAATAATCGTAAATTTCATTATCTTGAGCGTACGGTGTAGCCTGCTGTATTAATATTTATGGTACCTTTTTTTTTGGAATGAGTAATATGTTGCCAACCTCGCGGTTTTTACGACTTCACCGGGCTTTATTTATGGTACCTACGATGCGTTACCAGTACTATGAGTTAAGGCCCTTAAACCCATGTTGGTCCGAGTCCTCTGTATACCCATGTGCCGTCCTGGCTGACCATCATTACCAACAAGATCACTGGTAGTGGAGTATTGGGCAGCAACTCGTCCTGGTAGATATCTACTGCCTTAGCTACTTCCGCCACCATTATGATAGAGTCATCTTTCGGTCTGCAGGATAGGGTAACCGGACTATCACATTTGGCCTAACACCCCGGCCACACGTTAGCGACACACGTGTAACATCTATGGTGTCTGTAAGCAACTTTTATTTACTTATTTATTTATTTTACACTTTATTGTACACGTAATAGAGAATTATTGACAACGAGAAATTACAAAAATATTGTACAAAAGGCGAGTTTATCTCTAACAAAAAATATCTTACAGCTAACCTAAGATAGAGAAAAAACACTACAAAATAAAAAGTTATAGGTACACAGTGACAGTAAGATTAAAGAGATAAAAAATAACTTAATTGAAATTATAAACTACTCAATATATAAAAATAACTTCCCCGTTTTCCCCGTGCTGGTCCGGGCTCCTTTGTAGAATAGACCATTTGCTTTACTGTGCCAGGCAACTCGTAAAAGGCGAGCATAGGCTTGCCGTCACTAGCACCGTGACATCTAACTAGGTGGCAGAGTTTCGCATCGACTCACCCGGATTGGTACCACCGCCTTACCTATCCCTGCCGCCATAACGTCATTACGTCTTCCAGTTCGGAGTGTAAGGTAGCCGGTAAACTTACTTTTGCTCGAGGCCTAACATCTCTGCCTCTGGTTGGCAACGCACCATTGCCACCTTTGGTGTCTCTAGGCGGCGCGAATTTCTTACCATCAGGAAATCCATCTGCTTGTTTGCCTTCCAATATCACAAAAAAACTACCTATTTACGCATTTTCATTTCAATCATTCATTCGTTCAATCGATGTACACATGTATAAGCACATATCTTCACACCAAGTCCCTTACGCGGCAAGCAGAGAATATTGAGAACTAATGTCACGATCCTTGCATATCTGTCTAGTTATCTATGCCCTTACAGTCATAACTTATTTCATACAAACAGGCTGTTTCGGTTTCAATTACAATCAATTTAGTTAAATTCTCCCCATATTTGCTTTCTACCACGACGACAATTGATAAAAGTGTTATACAAATATCACTAATCTATCAAAACTTGTTTATCGCTTAATAACTTGTGTTAGAAAATTCCATGTTCTCATAGATTGGATGTTTCTGATTACATGTGAATACCGAACAATTAAATCTCCATTATCACGGTGCTCGACTTAGGGTAACGTAACGTACGTTGTCAAAAGATCGCGATCGCAAATTATACACATTTATTTAACATATATGGCCAGACAGCGCTATATGGCCGGCAGAAGCGAACGCCTTACTATAACATCTCTTGTTCTGACTGCTTGAGACTTGAAACTGGCCTTAAACTTGATTATTAGTATACGCGAACTCGAAACTGCCACAAACTAAATAAAAAAAATGGTTAACGAATTACTATTAAATAACTCAGTGTTGGCATAATTACCCACGACATTGCCGTATCGTACGGTAAATCGGCCTTTTAATTGCACAAAATACAGAATAAGGTCAATCGATAACTACCGTAGGCTAAAATGTGGTCTTTTTTATCACATCAAGTCTAAGAGCATCTTAACAAGTCAACAAGAAAATTATAAAGTAACTTCAAAAATATGTTATACAGTTTGTCGCCACTTCATAGGTGCCGACTGTATAACTTCCAGATAGATGTAATATCTAATTGATGGGAGTGCTAATATTTCAGTCATGTAAAAAAATCAGCCCAGTTCTACAAACAGCATAAAATCTCATAATTTGTCTAGTCATAATAAAGCTATGTTTCTGACACCAGTTGATGAACATGATATAATAAAGTCTATAAATAACTTGAAAAATACAACAGCAACGGGCTGTGATAATATAAGCACATCAATATTAAAGAATGTTGCCAGAATTATAGCAAAGCCTCTTTGTCATAAAATTAATTTATCATTTAGAGAAAGAAAAAATCCAGATCGCTTAAAAAAGTCTATTGTCAAGCCATTATTTAAAAAAGCGATACTTGTGATATGAACAATTATAGACCTATAACTTTAGTTCCCGTAATTTCTAAGGTTTTTGAAAAAATAATGTATGACAAATTATACAGATATTTAATTCATTTTAACTTATTAAAAAATAATCAGTATGGATTTAGAAAAGGCAGGTATACAGTATTTGCATGTTTTGACTTAGTTAATACAGTAACTGAATGTTTCAATAACAAAAAGCATCCACTTTCTGTATTTTTAGACATGAGTAAAGCATTTGATTTTGTATCACACAAAATTTTGTTAACAAAACTTGGGAGATACGGCATTAGAGGTAAACAGTTAGATTGGTTTAGAAGCTATCCAGAAAATAGAAAAGAGTTTGTTGAAATAACTAAACTAAATGGTAACCGCAAAAAGGTCTACACTTTAAATTATCTTTTTAATGACTGCGGTGTACCACAAGGTAGCGGTTTAGGCCCATTATTTTTTTTAATTTACATAAATGATCTGCCTGATGCTATTAAGCATGATTATGTCTTATTTGCCGATGACACTACCCTTCTCATCACGTGTGAGAATAGAAGTTATTTAGTTAAAGAAACAACTGTAACTTTAAATAAAGTGGCAGAATGGTTACATGAGCACAATCTTAAAATAAATCTCACAAAAACGAAATTAGTCGAATTTCAGGCACACTATAGAGAAATTAAAAAAATACACACATTTTTAAATAATACTTTTATAGAGAATGTAGATTTTACTAACTACTTAGGAGTTAAAATTGATAAATATTGCAATTTGAAAGTACATATTGACTCTCTATGCAATAAAATTGATAGGTTTGAATATGTATTGAGAAGAATAAGAGAAGTAGCAGGCTTGAATGCATCTCTCTTAGCTTATCATGGGCATGTTTCTTCGGTTTTGTAATATGATATTCCTATTTGGGGAAATTCTGTTGATTTAATTAGAATCTTTAGAGTAAAAAAGAAGTGTATTCACGCCATATGTAGTGATAACCAATTGCATTCATTCAAACCACTTTTTAAGTCGCTTAAAATTTTACCTTGACCTTGTTTGTATATCTTGGCTGTATATGTATTTGTAAAAAAACATTATTATTTGTTTAAAACAAATGCTGAAATGTTGATAATTAATGTTTTAGAAATATTGAGAAATTGCATGTGCTTAACCAAAAACTTAATATTTATAAAAATAATGTTTAATGCATGTCCATTCGTATATACAACCAAATTCCTGATAATCTCAAATCACTTTCATTAAAATGTTTTCGAAGGAAGATATTTGAATTGTTATTAGATAAAACATATTATAATGTCAAGGATTTTCTTGAAGATAAGAATTTATAGTAAAATAACAAATAATGACTAACCAAATATAATGAAAGTGACGGTTGCTGAGGAGTTTGTTTCGCCGTTTCTTCTCCTGTCTGGCTAGGTTTGAGAACGGTGGTAAACAGGGTTAAATTTAATTATAGTTTTTAAATGTTTTGGTAATAAATAATTAAACTAGTTATAAATATAAATAATTGGCTTGAAAGTTAAAGCATAATTAAATAATATTTTTTATAAATGTCAAAATATTTGCACACCAAAATATGGTAGAATAATATGTTGACATACTTAAATATTTTTGTAACATCTCATTTACACACATATTCCGCAAATAAATAATTTTCTTTCTTTCTTTCTTTTCTTTCAAGGATAGTTTGAAAGTCGAATCTGCGAGTTTAAAATTTTCGCTTGATTGCATTAAAATATTGAAATTTACAAAAACTAGGAAGATTGCATATAAAACGTACGTTTAAAAGGTGAAAAAAGTCGTAACTGCTGCGATATGTAAGATGCGACGTTGTTCTTAAGACACGTTACACCTACCTATCGCTATAATTTTAACGGACCCGCGCTATATCATCGATTTTTTTTAGATATTTGCTGGGTGTGGGAAGTTTGAGAACAAGTTTAGCTTCGTTAATTCAACGAAATCTAAATCACAATAGTAGTGTTTTTTTTTAATTAAATGTGTTTTTATATAGTGCAGCATTTTTTGTGGAAGACGGCAATTTTCCTAATGTACGCGCGCCGTACAGCAACTCCATATCAAAGAGTATCAAATACTACGTAATAAGAGGCGGGACTTCCATAAATTCATAGCAAACCCGAATCTGTATCACGTTTACTTGAAAAAGTATAACCCGTATAATTTGAAAGTAAGTCTAAAGGCATTCAGATATAAGGCAACTTTAGTGACGTGATTTGGGCGAGTAAAAAATATAGCAAACTCATTTTTTTATTTTTTGATATGAAAGTTGCGCTAAACTGCTCCATATAACCAACGTCAGGTATGCTATAGACATCTATAGAGTTCGATCGTTTTTGGTATTTTAATACTAAATTTGATTTATTTGTTGTTACAAAGAATGGAGTTACCATATTTTTAGTATTATACCAACATTCGTTGGTAGGTGTAATTTCATTTGCCAAGTTTTTTGGTATACTTTAAAACCCTAAAAATTAAAAAAAACTTACGTCCAGACTGTGTCTTAATTTAGCGTACCTTGTCGCGCACTTTGTTTTTACTGTGAAACATCTATAGCCGCACGCAAAACCGATTTCTGGCGTGGCGAAGCATGCCGTGGCGACGCATACCGTGGCGACGCGTCGCCACGCTATATGATGGTATATACATTATATAGTCTACATGCAGTAGTGTGTACGGTGTGTCGATGCGTTGCCATGCGCAATCGACGATAAGCGATATTTAAAATAGTACGTCTACGTATTAGTCTAAAATCGTAATATTTTATTTTATCATTATGACATATTTAGTTCCTATCACAATATGATCTTTTCTGCATATTACTTTTACAAAATAATGACGATGTTTCACATCTGCCAGGCGTGCCATGACGGCTCACATTTTTTTGTAGGAAACTTTCTCTTTTATATAGGTATTGACTAAATGAAATATTTAAATGTTTGTCACTTTCATTTCAGGGAATTCCTTGATAGTATTGTTAAATTTGCTTTTCTATGCTGCACGGAGCTTTGTGTCATATTTTGTTAATGTTGGTATTTGTCTTGTGAGTAGTTCTTTTAGTGGTTTTACCATAAAGCGCCAAAAGCTAAAGCTAACATGAAAGCTACAGTTAACAAAAATATCAGAAATTTTCTTCGTAGATGACCAAATACAACGGCCGAGCTAAGACTGATATAATAAGAGTATTAGTAAAGGTTAACCCAAATATGTAGTAATGACTTGTATTTGAGACTCAAAGTTCCTAAAAAACTTAGCTTTTAAGAAATCAACCACTTAACGTGACAAAAAACTCTTTATCGTCGGCTCTTAGCTGGCACGAAATGAATTGTTGAAAAGTATAAGTGTTATTTAAAAACTTAAGGATGTACCTAGGTAATGTTAATTTTATCAAATACCTACCTACTTATTATTTGCCAATTATATCTGTAGAGAATTATGGAGGAAATGTGTTAAGCAAAGTTTGACTGACGATTGTCCTTCATTCATTTATCTGACGACTGACCTATTATTTAAAGTAAATAAATTAAGTTTCAATAAATATATTTACAATTGATTTAGAATAAATTAATTATGATTTAAATGGTGTATTTTTTTATTAATATTTTCAAAATTTATATCGTAAGTTTTAGTACTATTTTGGTGTAATTAAATTATTTTCTATGGAGTGTTTTTAGTAGATTTTAAAGTTACTTAGTAGGTTTTAAATTTGGAAACGGTCACACTGATGTCTACTGTCGTCGACAAAGTACTGTTTTATTAAAATGGGAAAAGTACAATATAAATAAAAATTTCACAGTGAGTGGCTTCAGTCTGTAGTGACCAGTTTGACGTTACTTTCATATAAAAAAATAAAAAAAATAGTTTGTTATGTTTTTTATTCACCTAAACCATATGACACTAGTTGCCGTATATCTGAATGCCTTTAGACTTACTTTCAAATTATATGGGTTATACCTTTTTTACCGTGTTATGTCAAGTGACATGTGTCTTTTTAAGTAAACTTTATACAAAATTCGGGTTTGCTATGTATCTATGGAAGTCCTGCCTCTTATTACGTAGCATTTATATACTCTTTGGTAGTGACAATAGAGCAACATAAAAGTGATAACTATGAAAGTAAAGACGAAATTTAAGATTTTTAATTTTAGTAGCATTCAAGTGCAATTAATTTTAAGTTTAATTTTAAGAGGGATGGAAGGTACACCGCGAATGTAGAAAGGATAAGGTTGTTGTCCCTGTGTAGGGAATAGGTGAATGGTGCGCTTTTGAGTCAAAGTGTTAGATATTTTATTAGGCATAATTTTGTGCTAATCCCTACTTTGTTGTATAAAAGTAAAATTTGGGTATGTCAGAAAAAACAATGAGATACGAGAAAGATTGAATCCCACACTGAAAGAAAGTGTTTATATTAAAATGAGAAAGGGTATACTCGTCTGGTTCAGAGATGTTGAAAGAATGACAGATGGAAGATTGACAAATCAGATATACAATGTGAAAGTGGATGGATGTAGGTCCCGGGGGTGACCTAGACCTATCCGAAGGTGGTTTCAAGAGTCTCCGAAATGAAAGAGCGCATCTAAAGGCACCACTCATAACCGATAGTCAATGACATCCTGACATGCGACTAAAACACAGGTCATAAAGCCGTATCATGCCATCTATTTTATTTCAGTAAAAAATGAATGTGACAACATGATTGCTAAAGTATTTGGTTTCTATAAGCTATGAATCTATGAGATTGAATAGCACAAATATTTCAAACAGTTCAATTAGTTGGTACCATTACGATTGGAAAGTTTTGTTGTCTATTATTGTGATTTAAACTGATAAAATGAGTGTTTACGATTTTGAAGGACCTTCTTCGGTAAAAAAGACTAAGGAGTGTAAATTTATTAGACAAAAATATTAACAACAGTTGGAATGTGACATAATGGAATATGTTTTATCAAAAACTGGATTACTTTTGTTAATGATAATAAATATAAGGCAAAGTGTACCGTATGTGACAAAAATGGAGAAAAAACAAATGAAGAATCAATATTTTTAAATTATATTCGGCAATTAATGACTTTAAAGTATCTTCACGCCCTTATCCCTGAAGTGGTAGGCAGAGCCACAACCAGGGCACCAAAGACAAACCGAAGACACTAAGTCCCACAATGTGATAGGTGACAAGCCTATCTGCAACCGGGCACACATCCAATTCCGAGCAACGTTGTTTTTTATTAAAAAAATTGGAAAAACCCATTTTTTGTTACCCGACCCGGGAATTGAACCCGGGATCTCATGCAGTCATGTCCGGCAACTGAACCAGTAGACCACAGAGACGAGCATGACTTTTTTTTTTAAATACGGCAAATCGGAATGTCACATACGGCAACCCAGATTTTTACGATAACAACACTGTTCAACTGTCAAGTAAACTTAAAATTTGAAAATAACCAATATTAACCAAAAAAATAAGCTAAGAACCAATATAAAGTTTAAATAATTATTACTGTACTCTGTGACATAAAGCATATTAATATATAGGAACAACAAGCTCACGTGCTGCACGAGAGTAGGGATCTATTTTGCAAAGAATTAGCTACCTTCGAATTCCATCACTTGCTACACGAAAATGAAATGAAGGTAGTTACTAACCTATTGTTTTAGTGTCTAAACCTTATTTACTATTAGTCACTACATAGCATTCGAATTTGGATTTACTGACTAGCAATAATAAGGTAATTTAAAATGTATTCAGGGATTAACGGTTTACGGATAATATTTAATCAATTTATGTATCTCGATTACTAGTCGAGTGGCTAGCTTACACGCCTAACTACACTGATCAACCGCAAGGCTCTGGTTCGATTCCCGACGTGGGCAGGCATTTGTGTGATGAACAATTAGATGTCTGGATTTCCGGGTCTGGGAGTTTATTAAGTTTATTCTGGTATCTAGATATTTAAGTATTTCTATGTATTGAATCGTTGACTAACACCCATAACACAAGCATATAATTTGCTTACTTTGGGGTTAGATTCAATTTGTGTAACTTGTCCAGGGATATTTATTTATTATTTAATTATACTTATTATTGATCTAACTGATTGATGCTAGTTCTTAATACTTTTTAAGTTCTTTTTTGTTTCCTTCTTATTTTTAGAATCTGATATGGCTGGCAAAAAAAAAGTAAAAAAGCTGGTAAAATCCTTAAAAGATTGTGAAATTGCACCTGATCACACTCCAGATTTGGTTTTTGCTGAAAGTTATGATCAAGAACTACTTTCGAAATGGCCAAAAAACAAAAACAAAGTTCCTGACATTTTCCTCCATAAACCTGCAGATTTTGCCAAACATGTTAGGAAAGTCCTCTCTTTAGGTATACAATTCTACCATCCTTATCACAATAGAAATAATACAAAGATAATGTGCCTTACTCATAATGATCATAAAGCATTAATTCAATACTTTGAGGCTAAGCAAATGCCTTACCATACTTTTGGACACCCTTCTAAAGCCAAAATGAAGGTAGTTATAAGGGGGCTTCCAAATGACACAGAATTAAGTAAACTTAAAGCAGAATTAAAATTGGGTGGTATTCCAATAATAAGAGTGCATAAAATGCACAGACGCCCTAATATTAAAGACAATAAAGCTCTTATCTTAGCTGTAGTGCCTTATGATGAAGAGGGAAAGAGGATCCTATTATTAAAAAATATTTTTGGTTACGATATTAGAATGGAACCACCTGAAAATAAAACAAAACAATGTCATCGCTGTCAACGTTGGGGGCACACTCAACGATATTGTCACGGTAAAATTAGGTGTGTTAGATGTGCAGGCGACCATTTGTCTAAGAAATGTGAGAATGATCTAAGTGAAATGTCTCCAAAATGTGCTAATTGTTGTGGAAACCACACAGCAAGTTACAGAGAGTGTCCTTGCTGTCCTGATCCACTTACACATCAACTTATTGTACTAGGTAAATTAAACAAGGAACCAAAAGGACCAATTGAATTAGTTACTTTTGAAAATTGTGACACATTGTATAAAAACATCATATATCTCCCTGTACAGAAATTTTGAAACTTTTTTGATATCTTGTTACTCAGAAGTTAATAAAACATTTGATAAAACAGTAAAAAATATTTATTTTAGTAGGATGGGTACTTAACAAAAGCACTTCAATTATGTTATAAGCAAAGTGTTTTGCAGAATACTGACTAAGAAGAATCTTACACAATATTAGTTAATCAGATTAATAATAATAATGAGTGTTGCATTATTTTTTTTCAATATTATCTATAACTGTTAACCATATATTACACACTGCAATATTAATTGGTAAATTTAAAGTCCCACAAGTCAAATGCTTTTGCTAAGTAAGCACTCTTATATTCTTACAATAATTACTCTTATTTTTAATTAATTACAAAGCTATTTACAAAACTTAAAATTAATATATTCGAAAATACTTTTGAGATTTGCTTCATCATAGGTACTAAGATACTTAAATTTTTATTTGTTTTTGTATACTACTTTTCAAGGATATATCACTGCCACCTAAACTATCACTGATGGGTGTTACCAGAACCTGTGGGAAAAATTTAATGTTACAAAATGTTTCTAACAATAGATGTATAAATTTATATAGGGACTAAATTCTTCCACTAAAATTTCAAAATAAGGTATATAAGTAAAAGCAATAAATGCTCTTTACCATATATTGATTCCAGGCTTTTTTAAAGAAGTATAGGACTTAATGACTGCATGCATTGCAGCTCATAAATTAAAACATAGGTATTTAGTCTCTGTAGCAAATACCGCTTTATCAGATACTTGGCATTTTATATATGTATATAGCAATAGCTTAGTATGATGAAACATAATTTATCTGATGGAAAGTTATTTTATAATTAAAGATGGATTTATACTAATCCAGGTGCAGCCTATTAACTCTTGCTTAGGAAATGTCCCAATTTCATTGTTCAGAAAGGACTTCTTTAGGAACTCAATAATAATGTGACCACCTTTTTCTTAGCCTACTTGTTTGCTTTTCAATATTGTACTAAGGTAGGATACCTATTTGAATAGTGGATTCACAGTTCAATACTTGTTAAAAATATGAATATCCAAAATGTAAATTGGCATAAAACTTACCTCTAGTTGAAGGTTTGTGATTGGTTTGTTTGTTTCTTCTAATTCTGAAAGAACCCTATCTAGTGTGTCAACTAGCCGATCAGCATCTTGTGTTGTAAACACCATAGGAGGCTTAAACTTTAGAACATTGCAGTCCGGACCATCTCGGCTGATGAGAATTTTTTCTTCACGCATCCTATAATTAAAGTAACATTGTAAACAATGAAATTGTAAAATTAAAGTTAATATTAGTTCAAATATTATGTCATTCATTATTATTTGCAACAGCTTTTAGAGGCATCTCTATAGTTATGTCAGTGCTCGCCATTGTCATGTGTTCATCACATTATGTTTGTAGATAAAAGAATGCTAATTTTATAGACACATGTGTTTCTTCAAGACATCACAAATCAGAACAGTACATGTGCTACAAAAAATGGTGTATACCTGTTTACTATATGTTTCGCTTCTGCGGTTGCTGGTATCCTAGATATTCTATCAGTGACCAGCTCAACTCCGACAAAGAGTCCTCTTCCTCGGACGTCTCCAACGAGATGGTGCTTGTTCTTAAGCCCTTCGCAGCGAGAGAGCAAGTGATTACCGACTCGATTGGCGCGTTCCAGTAACCTCTCCTCTTCAATAACATCGAGGACTGCATTTGCGATTGCACATGACACCGGATTGCCCCCATACTGTAATATTAAATACATACTTATATATTCTAAAGATGCCATTGTAGGATACTGTTTCATTATTATGTGTAAAAATCACTTTTACACTCTCACAGTAGGTATATCTAAATTACTTTAAAACTGTAAATTATACGAGCCACTAAATTCGACCGGATTGGTACCACTTAACGTTATTACTGGTAAGTCTGGGTGGGTGGGTAAGTAAGACTTGACTTCTTGAGGTCCCGGATTGGACCCCCGGGTCGAGCAGTAAAATAACTAAAAAACGTTTTCAATTTTCTAATAAATATAACGTTGCCCGGGATTGGTTATGTACCCGGTTGACGTTACACTTGCCACCAACACATTGTGGGACTTAGTGTCTTCCACTAGTCTTGGGGCCCTGGTTGTGCCTCTGCCTACATCTTCGGGGATATGGGCATGCAGATACTCTGAAGTGTGTTCTTGTTTGCAACTTATCTTTACAGTCTATAGACTCCCGTATTTTATTGCCATCAATAAATCAGTCTGCTTGTTTACCTTCCAATATTATGGAACGATATACCCTTTAGGTATCGTGTTTTTTACACAAATTGAACCTAACCCCAAAGTAATTAAATTATATGCTTGTGTTATGGGTGCAAGTCAACGATTCTAATACATGTAAATACTCAAAAAGATAACAGAATAAATTTAATAAATACCCAGATCCGGAAACGCAGACATCTAAATGTTATCACACAAATGCCTGCCTCCGTCGGGAATCGAACCCGAGCCTCGCGGTTGGCCAGTGTAGTTTGGCATATACGTAAGCCACTCGACCAACGATCTTTAAAAATGTGAAAGGACCGTAATGCTGGATCCACACGCTCGCCAAAATTCCACAAACCATTACAAACTCAACAGTGTAGACAGGGCGTTTGGCTGGGTTTGTATAGGTTTGCAAGGACTTGGTATGGTAAATAAAATTTGTGCATCCAGCCGTGATCCATCCATTAAGGAGCTAGCTATCAAAAACCTAGTCTAATGCGGAAATTTTATTCTTCCTGGATCTACCAAGCAAATCCCAAAGAGAAAGGTCACACAGAAAAAAAAAGTAGCCGATGCATGGAATCATTTGAGTAAAATTACAAGTAAACCAGTTATAGAATTTAAAAAAAATCTTATGATTAAATTCCGTAAGCGTTTGAAGAAGAAATAAAATTCAATGTGTTCTCCTTATCCACCATCTTCTTTGCCCAATGTTTCGTTTGTTTATACGTTCCCTCCATTTGCTTTGTTTTTTTTTCATAATGAAAATAAGATACACCAAATGCTTTAAGCCAGCCTTTCCCAAAGTGGGCGATAACGCCCCCTTGTGGGCGCTGGAATCCTAGAGGGGGGCGGTATAAATCTTGAAAAAAATGTTTTTTTTTTAAACTAGGCGCAACAAATATGTTATTGAGGTTATTGACTAGAAAAAAACGAGGGGGGGGGGCGCTACAAAACAACTGATTTTCAAAGTGGGCGTTACATGAAATAAGTTTGGGAACCTCTGCTTTAAGCTAACAACAGGTGCATCGCCATCATGTTTGCTAGTTCAAAATATACTAACACCTTCACAAACGTGTGGATGTCGCCGTTTTGGATCACAAGCGTATGTGTAGAGTTGTAATTTGTGACAAGCTGTAAACGTGTGCAGCTAGCATAAAAAAGAGATCGGGAAATCGATCCTAAGGCCGGCCAAATACATTCGGAATTGTGTTAAGGAATTCCGTTTCAAAAAAAAATTCTAAAGCAACAAATCCATTGAAATCAATGGAGGTACATACATTCGGAAATGTGTGACTTTTGTACGGACAAAAATTTCGTTCCGAAATTTCGGACACATACAGCACATCTGGAATTCCGTAAAGGAATAAAGGAATTCCAGATGTATGTGGCAGATCTAAGACTTCACGCTACTGAACTATTCTAATAAGACAAAATGAGGAAATTCTTATGTCAAGAAGAACACGTCGCCTTTTGACATTCAAGATCCTATGGTTTACCACCTTAGGACTGGATTGAGTGTATGGCAATAATAATAATAAATATCCCTGGACAAATAACACAAATTGAATCTAAACCCTAACTAATACATAGATTCCAGATGCCTATGTATGATATGATATAAATACGTAGATACCAGAATATATTTAATAAACACCTAGACCCGGAAACGCAGATATCTAAATATTCATCACACAAATGTCTGCTCCCATCGAGAATCGAACCCGAGCCTAGTGGTTGGTCGATGTAGTTAGGCGTGTACGCTAGCCACTCGACCAACGAGGCGGTCAAAATTTTGTTGACTTGCTACCCTAACCTACAAACTGGAACGTGGCAACAGTACCTAAGACCTGACGTAGAAATGAATAGTTGATTATAACGAACTCAAGCTAGTCATTGCTGAACCCGTAGTTATCTAAAAAATAATTACCGTGTTGAAATATTCCACGCCAGTGTCAGCGAAACTCTTGGCTATTTCGGGCGTGGTGATAACTGCGGCTACAGGGTGGCCGTTGCCCATTGGCTTGCCCACGGTCACAATGTCTGGAATTACGTCCTGAGTCTCAAATGCCCACATGTGGGTTCCCACACGTCCAAAGCCGACTTGGACTTCATCAGCTATGCACACACCATTAGCATCTCTGACGTATCTAAAAACAAAGTTAAAAATTTTAGCCGTCAAACACCTTTTAGACGGTAGAAACTTTTAACGAGTCACCCGATTTGGTACCACTGGTTTAGCCATTCTCGACAGTAAAATATTAGTGCTCGCGATTGTTATGTTCCGATTTAGATGGTAGGGTAGTTAATCATTAAACATGTGTACCTATACGATCAGTTTGATTTCCTGCCTCAGTTTGCCAACACACCTTTAACATCTTAAGTGTCTATCTATCTACCATCGAAAGATCTGTCTGCTTGCTTTCCTATAGTAATAAAAAAACTTACACAAAGTACACGTAGGTACTATTTAACCAACTAAATATCTACCCTGGGGTACGCCCGCAAATTTAAAGTTCTCTCGAACTCTAATTTAACCACACACAAAATCCTATTATTTATATTATAAAAGCGATAGTGTGTTTTGTTTGCTTGTTTGTTACTCCATCACGAAAAATTGCTGAACCGATTTTCATGAAATTTGGCACTCACATAGAGGGTAACTTAGATTAACACATAGGATAGTTTTTATCCCGAAACAATGTTCATGTGGGACTACGCAGGCAACGTCGCATGCAACAACTACTAGTACCATAAAATCATTCCGTTGCGACGTGCTAGGACTAACGAAAACACTTGCATGTGATTAATTTTGTGTTTTTTTTTTAATGAACCTTCTAACAATAAACATCACAACAAAAACGAATTACCAAAAGCGGTCCATCCTTTCAAGTGACGCGATGACCAAGGGAAATGGGGATTCATTTTTAATTAGTGTGAATAGTAGGTACTTCCACATAGACAATGTATTACGAAGACACATTGTAATGTTACATAGACAGTTATAGGTAGGTATTTGACAACGAAACAGTTTTATTTACTTCAATACGAGTAGATGGCCGTTAAAGTATATACGAGATATACAATAAGATTGAAGGCAAATATTGACTTAGTTTAACGATATTATTTTGTTAAACGACGTTACGGCCTCCTTACTTGTTTATTTAGGCGTTTCGATACTCGCCGGATAAACGATTAACACTACAACACTAATAACGTTGATTTTGCCATCGCTAAACTGCCGCCTAATCAAAATAAACATTGTGGTTTCACTAATTGGATGTTTACTAAATTATTTAATCTGAAATATTTGGAAAATCATGGCAATTGCATTAATTTGTGACTTTGTATTATTTAGTTTCAATTGTCATCACATTGAATCGGTTTATATAAAAATAACGTATTTAAAATTTGTGACAAAGGATGGCAAGCAAGCCTGATTTTTTACTGGCATGAAATATACTTTCGTAATACACCAAAACATTTAGGAGGACGTTTTTTCTTCAAAAGTGTATTTATTCACTACCATTGGCACTCTCTACTCCGATCCGGAATACTAAAGTGGCGAGAATTGAAGTTAACTGAAGTACCTAGCTACAAATAAAATGTAATGTATAGTTTGTTGTACATTTTTTTAACCTTACGTAGGTCATAAAATACCTAAATAATAATATTTTTTTAAATAGAGTAATAGAATCTAGACTATGTAATTCCTAGCAATCGGCACTTAGCCTTGGTAGGTATAAAATCGAATAGATATATAGAGTAATTTTATCGAATAGAAAATAATTCGGTTTGGAAATATTAAAGTACTGTATAAAACTTAAAGTAATGTCACGCAACTTCAGGAAAGATTTTAAAGTCTCTGACTATAAAGTAGACTACGGTTTAAAAATAATCTCTCAAATAATTTTTCACGATAAACTTACTCGTAGACTCTCTTCAAATAGCCGTCGGGAGGAATGATTTGCCCTCCACAGCTCTGCAAACTCTCCGCTATAAAAGCGCAAACGCCGCCACCCTTAGCCGTTACGTCGTCACAAATTTTTCCAACTTCATCTGCGTATAATTTACCCAGTTCTTCATCGCACTGGGAGTCGTAGGGTTTTGTGTACTTTCCTCTGTACACATCGGGAACTGGGGCCTGCATTTGGAATAATATGAATTTAATGAATGTTTTTAAAAGCTCTTTGAGATTAACATATAACAAGTACCTACCTAAAGTTAAATGAAATATCTGTTAAGATACTATCAATGAAAAAAAAGTGAATGTTTATATTTTCATCTGGACTTGTGGAAATGTAAGACTATAACTCAAATTCATAAGGTCCGTATGTCCGTACGTTGTTTGGTTAGAAAAATAATTAGTTACTTTAACTTAGGAAATATCAAATAACTTAAAATGTGAAACTCTATTAAACTATATACATGTAACTATATATATGTCATTTTACTCTAATGACAACTAAAAGTACATTTTTTTGTTGTAACGAAGTAAGTTAATATTATTTCTAATTGGATGACACCGTGAGTCGTTCCTCTATGATAACTTAAATCACTTTACAATAAATAAAGAAAATAAAAAAGTAAAAAGTAATAAAAACTTGTTCAAATAGTTTAAATAATACTGGTATTTAATGCGTAAATAAATTAATCGTCTGTAACCTTAATGCTTATAGGAAATGTTATTTTATATTATGTATAATTCTATCTAACATTTTATTAGATTTAATAAAATAGAAATTGAGATAAGAAAATTAAAAAATAAAAATATATTAAAGTTAATTTGGCAATTAATTAAGTACATCATCAATTTTTGAATAAATGGGATCCAGATAAATACTATAACGGCCAATATTAATATCAATCCTAATCTCGCTGTCCAAGATTGATATTTTGATCCATTTTTATGTTATCGCTTGCCAATAATATATCTTTGCACAGGATAAATATGAGAAGGTATAGGATAGGCCGGCGGATACGCAGCTATCTAGATTGCTTGAAATCCATTAGATTGAGATACATTATCAATATTGGCCGTTAGATAGTAGATACAATACATCAACAATATTTTAAACACCACAAACAAATAGTAGCGTTTATAATGTATATTTAAGTAAAATAAATATGTACCTACTTAGTTAAAGATACAAACGACGTAAATAAATTTAGTAAATTTAAGTTGATATAGATTCTTTATTGCACTGTGATAACAGTGCAATAAAGAATATACCTAATGCCAGATTAAAACCTTGGAGTACTGTAATTTATGTTTATTATTAAGACGGTTCGACATTTATGTAAGTAAAACTAAATACTCAATGATATGACTGTATTGTGTATTGCTTTGTGTGATGTAATATTCTCGAAAACGAAGGCAGTATTTCAATTTAGCAAACTAAATGTGACTGATACATGAGCATGTTAGTAAAGAGGTACATAACGTTATGGAACTGTTTGCGAGTCGAAACCGACACGTGCGTAGGATATAAAGTCTTATTACGCATAATATTTTGTTACATATAAAAGGAAGTAGCTTTGCTAGTCGCAGAAACTCATATTTCGCGATTCACGCCAACTTAATGTATTTACGAGACCTACTTAACCATATGATAATGAAATAATTTACTGAATAAAAGTAAAATGATTATTTTATGGTTTTAAAGCACTCGGTTTGGGGAACAATTTAAAGAAATGGGGAACTTTTTTAATCGCGTTTAAAATAAAAAAAACGGGTTGCACTCCGGGAGTGACGGCAGAAGCAAAAGCTTGAACATTAACGTTGTGCATTTTTGACATTTTGGAATGGTTAGGAAATCATTTTGCGCGAATTTCTTTAATATTCATTATGAAATTACTATCATTTATGGGGTATAACACAATATTCATTTATTGCGCTATCGTACACAAACATGACAACACCAACATTCGCGCAAGCGCCTTGCGCCGTCTTACGAAATTTCAGGTCACGTGCCCTGACGCGAGTTAAGAAGTTTTTACCCATTCCAAGAAAAGTGCGCAATGCCGCTAAAAAAGTTTTCACTTAAAAAACATAATAATCGATTAAAATTACTCCAGTCAGACGATAAGTCACAAAAAAAGATTCAACAATACCTAAATAAGTTACGATATGAAAAAATTTGATGAAGACGCAGAATAATTTTGAGCCACCAGAATTGTTTAAAAATCTTAAAACCAATTGACTTTTTTAGTTTGTTTGTTGTTCTGTCATAGTTCTTAAGTCAGTATTTTATTCACATTTATTTTTATATTTAACGTTTCGTGTTATGTACTACCTAACAATTTATTGCTTCCATGTTTTTGTTCAATACGGCACTGGTAAACAATAATTTGACAGAAAATAAGGTTTAAATTGGGTACAACACGAGTAACACAACGAGTACAATTTAAGAACTCGTTAATGCAAATCGAGATGGTCATTATTTATCGATTTATTAACACACCGCTTAGTAAATCGATAATTATGAAAATCTATGTTAGACAATTATTAATGAGAACCTGAATATACTGACTGATTTAGTTTACCAGTACTATATTTTTACACGTGAATTTCACGTGATTCAATTATCCCACAAATTATGCGTTATCGTTTGGTTGTTGTACAGTCAGCTTCAATAATAGTTAAACATACAAAATTCAAACTATATGTTTTTAATGGTACCACAGATATGTTGCGCTACTTTGTACGTGTACACATATTTATGGTAATCGGTCAGCCATTCCCAATTACCGTAGCCCTTGGGATATAACCTGATAAAATGATTCTAGTTTATAAGATTAATATGAATTTCTGCTATAATCCCACAGGGCTGAGAAAATGCTTCGATGTACCCGATTATGATTGTTTACTTGATCACAGACATTGAGTGAAAAAAATTGGAAACAACTATTATATATTTGAGCAACATACTTATATATACTTGAAATTTTGTCCATGTTTACTTATTATTGTAGCAGCCAAAAGTCACGAGTTATTTAAATTGTTGTTACAACAATATTACAACATTACCCGTGATAGATACAATTACTCGGACAGTACTACTAAGTCTAGTTCTGGAATTCCACGAGCTAGAGAAGGTGCATGGCAGACTCACCACATGAACCCACTCTGGCTTGTCTGGCCCTCCTGGTAGGTTCAGTTTGTATGGAGAGACATCGATCATAGAAGTTAGGTGTCCATGATACGCGCTGGAACAAAGAGGCGCTAGTAGCACCCAAAAAATCTCCGAGAAACTCGGAACTATCTAAACTCTATCCCCACTTAAAGCCTTTTTCAAAACAATCTAATCAAGTTAAGCAAAAGTAATGTGCAAAAGGTAGTATTATTTCCTAACGTTAGTAAGATGTTATCAATATTTTTTTATAATTTTTATATAAATTCAGAAATTTGTCACAACTGAGCTATTAATAGTTTCAAAATTCATTTGATCACTATTTTCTTTTGACTATTAGAACGTCGGGACAGTAAAATATAATAAAAATTATAAATATTAGATATTTCTACTAGGATTGCATTTAATCGGAATAATAAATATATCGGCAGCTTCATTCATATTTAATTAGACATGTTTCATGGTATAAATAAAAACGTCATTTTTATTTTTAAGATCACGTGCTTCGGACTTCCGTATCGGATATCTCATAACGTATTTATCACATGGATAATCCTGTCTTTAATTATATAATTTTTAGAAAATTATTTAAATAAAGTAATTTAAAAGAAATAGCCAGTTGTGTTCCTTATTTAACATTTTGAACTATTTAAAAACATTGCGTATTAATGATAAAAAATACTAAAGTTCACGAAAATCAATAGTAAAATACTTACTGGTCAAGAGTAATAACTTCCTTATTTCTTGTATGTATTCTTGCTAAACGGAAGGCAAGGTCATTTGCCTCAGATCCGGAATTCACAAAGAAACAAACGGATAAAGGTTCAGGCATTGTCTTCACCAGCCTTTCCGCGAGTATCACTAATTCATCGTGCAGGTAACGATTGTTGGTAGATATTAGAGACATTTGATTGCGTCCAGCTTCAACCACATGTGGATGGCAATGGCCAACTGTAATATTGTAATCGATTAACAAAATACACTAAGCCTACTTACACACGCAATAGGGAATTTGGTAAGGTACTAAAATACTTTTATTTCATGATGGTCTTGGCTTAGTCGCGAAAAATTCAAAGATCAAGGTAGACTAACAAAAATTATAATTAGATGAATTATGCCAGAATTTGTGTCATTGGACGTATTTGCCAGTGGCTCCCCCTTACTTAAACGGAGATAAAAGAAATTAATAATTACAAAAATAGTATTCATCAATACAACTATGTACCTAATATTGCAATATAATATGGCGATTGTGATAATTTATTAGAAAACTTTTTGCATATATTTTGGGCGTTGAGTGTACAAAGTGATAAATATGTAGCTATTGACGTAGGATCTAGAATTGACGTTTAAATAAAACTAATATTGATGATATATTTTATCAACAGGATTAGATAGTAGAATTAAGGATGATTTATTAACCTATTATTGAAAAGTGTCTGTTGTGGATTTGTTAATATCGTTTGGTTAAAAATATTTATCCTGTAATATTTATCTTGCGTCTAAGTCATAACTTGTGATATAACATATGACTTGTGCCCTATGAAAGACCTTTTTTATTCATAATTCCTTTTTTCGACTTAATTTCGGTTCGGAAATGACGGAGAAATCGATTAACGTACATGATAAAAAACGTTGCAGTCGAGCGTCCTCTTTCTTTTTAAAAGTTAGTTTAAATTGATATTATAGTTACTGAACTTATTAAAATCGTCGAATATATTGCTTACTTATCGAAAGTTTTGAAAATTATGTAATTATATATAATTGAAATTATGTAATAAATGTCCCTGGACACAAGCAAATTATATATTTCTGTTATGGGTGGTAGTAAACGATACTAATACATAAATATATTTATATATATACCAAAACAAATGTAACTAAGACACCCAGACCCAGAAAGAAAACATCTGGATGTTGTTAAATAAATGCCTTTCCCCGGAATCGAACCCGAGTCTCGCGGTTAGCTAGTGGTGATAGGTGTGTACGCTAACCCTTCGACACACGTAGCAGTAATAATTATATGTCGGTATTGTAAAGGTTTAAAGAAATGTCTCCTGAAATTAATCTTAGCAATTCATGTACAAACCATGTGCAACATTATTGATGCAATCCAGATACCGCTCGCCTGTTTCATCATACATGAACTGGGCGACCCCGCGCACTATTTTTAGGGGGGACGAGCGGAAAAACAACTGGCAGGCGGCTCTGAAACAAATTTACAGTTTCAAATCCCGCCCAGCCTCTGTTCAGTCGAAATAAGCGATTAATATTGATAGGACTGCCAGCTCTACATTTATAGTCTGGAAACACTATCTGACAAGCCATAACGGTGGAGCTTCGTGGGTACGGCTGTTGTAATTCAATCCATGATGGCTTTTGGAACATTTATAATAGGGAATTAGTCCTTGACGTTTGACTTTTTATCTGAATAAAAAACCAGATGGAATTTCAAAGGCATATATAGATTTCCCGGTGTATTTACCATTGCTAACATATGGTTGTGATGCTAGACTTCTTGCATCTGCTTACAGAGTACATTACCTTCCAAACTGGATGTTTTATTTTTTTATTATTTTTATGATACCTTCCAAACTGGATGTTTTATTATTTTTTTATTTTTATGATATTGGAAGACAGACAAAAAGACGAATTTCCTGATGGTAAAAAATTCACGCTGCCTAGAGACACTAAAGGTGATAATGGTGCGGTTCCAACCTGAAGTCGGGTTGTTAGGCCTCGAGCAAACGCAAGTTTCCGGCTATATTATCCTTTGAACCGGAACACGTCGTGACGTTATGGCGGCAGGAATAGGTAAGGCGGTGACAACGCACCATTAGGTACCACTTTGGTGTCTCTAGGTGCCGTGAATTTCTTACGATCAGGAAATCTGTCTGCTTGTTTGCCTTCCAATATCATAAAAACAAGGTAGGTCGTATATCACCTCTGTGGTCTAGCGGTTCAGTTGTTGGACTCGGCTGCATGAGAAAATTGGGTTTTTCCAATTTTCTTATGCCCGGTTGGCGATAGGCTTGCCACCTATCACATTATGGGACGTAGTGTCTTCGGCAGTCGTGGGTGCCCTGGTTGTGCCTCTGTTTACTGCTTCGGGGATATGGGCGTGAAGATACTTTTTTTATAATTCGTATAAAACATAGCATGTACCTAATGTTAGTTTAAAAAATCTTACCCAACATATTTTTCCCGTAGTTTGATGGTCTCCGATTTTGGCATAGACTGAAGGTAGGCCATTTTAAATATTAACTGAAAAAAAAATAGTTATACCTTTTACTACTTCTTTTGACATGTTAAGGCTTCTTGTGTGCTGAAGTTTGGCGTATGGATGTGATGACCCTAACGCCGCGATAGGTAGTGGAATATTTTAGTAAGTATTTTGGATTGCTGGATTATTCTACATTCAGCTAAGGTAATAGAATCCTACAATTGCTCGTACGAATCTGACATCATCTTAACTATTTCTGTTGCCGTAATGCTATTTTCATGTTACGGCTTAGAAAGTAGCCGGTAATCGGAGAGTCTAAATAACCCAAGTCAGCATCATACCGCTAAAATCTTGGGTGACCATAGGCTATGGATATTCATAATCTAGCTGCTATCGGAAAATTTATATAAAACTAGGTTATAAAATCATGTTGAGCACCTATCTCCTCATCAGGATAGCTTTTTAATCTCTTCACTTTTAGTCCATAAGTAAATCTTATAAAAGGAATGTTTTTTCAAAAGAAATTGATCGTATTATATTAAAATTGAATTGAAGCATATTTTTTATTAAAGGCAGAATAAACAGAAAAGAGTAACGCAGTTCCGATTGTATGCTAACATATTCCATTATTATTTTAAAAAGGCACGTTTCCCTGGCCCTTGAAAGGGGAAATTAACGAAACCGTCGAAATGTTGAGTTTAAAACTCCGTTTCACAAAAATGTCTAGTATTGTTACATTTATAAATAATTAAGTTTAGAAAGCAAATGTTTTTAGAAATACACATCGCTTAAGAACACTAAAAAATTTTAAAAATAAATATGGCTTCCACTGATTGACATTAGATGCTGTCAAAATCTCGTATATCAAACTAATGATTGGAATGAGTCAAATATATAACAATTATAAAATAAAAAAAAAAACATTCTCTCGCTTAAACCTATTCGTACTGGAGTAGCTAATAATCTGAGTTAAGAACCCTCTCGAACACGTGAGCTTTCAAACAAAAAAATCCGCTTCGAAATCGGTCCATTCGTTTAGGAGTTATGAGCCACAGCCAGACACGTTAAAGTTATAACTATTATAAAAACCCTCTTTTCCGCCGACAATTTTTCTACCATGATATAGCTTTGTTATTTTTGACTATGGTTTAGGATCTATTGTAAAATTAAGTTGTATTTGAGAACCACTGGACTAAACCGTCGGTTTTGCAAAATTATAACAGGCTAGTTAAAATTACAAACTTGCTAAAGCGAATACAAAAGGCGAATAAGCGTAAGAGGCGGCAATATTTGATAAAACTTATGGTCCATATTTTAAAATTTCACTAAAGCTTAAATCTAATTTAATTCGAGGTTAAGATTTTTTTTTATAAATGACAGCACTTAAATATCTTATTTTGAATTACATCCTACCTAAACTATATGAAAAAAGGCTGACATGGTGATGATGAAGTCACGAAAAACAAACAATGTATCTAAGAACTATTTTAGAAACATTAAAAAGTAGCACAAAATAGACCTTATCTTTTGATAAGCTCTATTTTTAACAAATAAAATCTTACCTATACTAAAATACTGTAAGTTTCAAGACTAGTGGGTGTGTTCAGGTAGTAGGTGAGCTGATGCTATAAAGCGTCACGGCGGCGCCTGAGCAAGTAATGCTAGCTTGCGTGTCTTGTGAACAGATTTTATAGAGCAGGCAGGAGCGCGCACGCCCTTATTGCACCCAATGACAAGTAGAGAATCTAGGGTTGTTACCGTGGATTTTAGCGCCGAGCCGCGCCGCCAGCCTAGTTGTGCAAATTAGCGCGTCATATCTAGACCAGGAGAAGTTTCATTCTATACTTTAAGTAGATTCAGGCGGTGCGCTTCTTGAAGAGTCTCACGTTAAATCCAAAAGTATAAAACTTAACTAACGTCATAGGGTGATATTATTTCCACTGCGCTCAACACTACACGGGTCCAATTTAGATAGGTAAATATACTTTGCAACGCATCAAAAGAATCAAGTTTGCTTGCGTTTTGTATGAGTGAGACTACTATGACTTAATACTATTACATTCTGTGTCTAGGCTGCCACCATCCGCTGCCACCGCAATACATATCGTGAATCTCAAACTTGCACCGTAAGGATAGATTGATTATAGAGCTATGCGCTTTCAATAGATATCAATATAAAAAATATATTAATATTAAAGTGAACAGAAAAACAATTCAAAATCGCTGGCTGACTTTCAAGCTTAATTGATAATTACAAATATGTAAAAAAAATACTAAATTATTATGTTATTTGGATGTGCCTAAGAAAGATTTGTGAAAAGTCACTATTTGTGTTATGTAAAAACGCAAATTTTTTTTGGAGTTATATGTTTTTGTAATTTGTAAAAATATAGAGAAACTCTGCGGTTTTTACGCTACTAACAACTGCTAAACTCACTTGAAACTTTGACTTATATTTCACATATTATGTATAGTACAAAAGTAAAGACGCGAACAGCCCAACTGCCACCCCTACGCGAAACCGAATCGCGCTATCAGTACGCAGATAAGGCCACACGATACAAAAGTCACCGACCACGCGGCTGATGGTGCGACGGCATGGACCAGACGCATGGTTATTAAGGGCAAGTTTCATACACTACTTTAAAATGTTATATAATACGAAAATTTTATTTCAAACACTAGCTGCCCCGGCAGACGTTGTACTACTACTTTTTGTGATTTTAGTAGAAAAAAAATTGGAGTGAGTCACCCTCATCACTTAGGGGTATGAAAAATAGATATTGGTCAAGCCGATTTAACGAATTTTAGTGAGCCCACGGCTTTGTCAGCACAGAATAGAGTTTCACACACATTTTCATCCCTCTTTATATTTCTTTGGGAGTTGATTTTAAAAAAAAGGAGCCTATGTTTGAACTTTGCTTTCTTGCTATTATCATTAACCATATGCATATCAAGTCGGCCCTGCTGCCGTGAAAACGTTACGACAGATAGACATTCAAACTGTAATATTTGAAATATTAGTATAAAAAGATATGGATTTTACTATCTACAATAAAAAGAACAGTTTGCCCACAAAGACGGTTTTATGGAAAAACAAAGAAATCCAAAACATACCTACAACCTTTGAACATGTATAATGAACAGTTTTATGACTATTTTCAGTGGATTCACCTGCTCTGAAATCCTGGTGCGGATATGCCATATGTTCTAGCTAGTGGGACAATTCCTAGGTAGGCCTGTTTAGCTCTCTGACTCTACTTAACCTCTGACTAGTGTGTTGTTCAGTAGCCGCGTTAGTCTAAGGAGTCATCGAATAACCACTCAGGAAGACGAATACAAAGATACACCAACTCGCTTACTAAGCGGGCTTCATGTTAATTCCCTAAATTTAACAAAAAAGTTACCACAGAAAGACTAGATCATTATTCTTTTCTTTTATTAAAAAGGGAAATAACAAAATAAAATAATCACTATTTTATTTTATTATTTCCCTTTTTTGTTTGGGTTTGAATTGCATTAGAGGGCGACGTAGAAATCTCGCCAATTCTAACACGATGACAATCAGACTAGAACAGATTGTATTTCCAAAAATACCAGTAAATATTTTCTTTTATACTTTCTGATGGATGTAGAAATTTACATGGACTCCACCAGTGCGAGTAGTTTAAATAAATATCATAGTGATAGATTAGGGTCGTCTTCACGCCTTGCGAAAAACTGCATTCAGGTTAAAGTATTTTAATTACAATATTTAGCATATTACTTAAATAGAGTCAAAACCTAAAATTTGCAAACATTTGCATTCGATGTAACCTTATATTTTTCTACGATATCACAATTCACGACCTACCGTATCTTTAAACTGCAATGTCCGTTATCTGTAATCATTTCAATTGTAAATGAGCGTGTTCCTGGTTTTCCAATGAGAAAAACGTTTCCTTTTTTGTGAACAACTATTCAATCACATTTTTACTTGAAACTTATTTGTGCATATAAATTGGTTACTGTTACTAAAACACCAAGGTTTTTCCCGTCACTTTACTACAAGAAATGTTTTAACGACGTTAAGTTTCTTAGGAAACAAGCTGGCTGAATATATGCCAATCATTTTTTTATGATATTGGAAGGCAAACAAGCAGACGGATTTCCTGATAGTAAGAAATTCACGCTCTTAGAGACACCAAAGGTGGATATGGTGCGTTGCCAACCTTAAACCGAGATGGTAGGCCTTGAGCAAAAGTAAGATTACCGGCTACCTTATCCTCCGAACCGGAACACGTCAACGGCAAGTGCTGACATTATGGCGGCAACATTAGGTGCCTTACCTGCGTGGTACCAATCCGGGCGAGTCGCTGCGAGACTCGAACACCTAGTCAGATGTCACGGTGCTAGTGATGGTAAGCCTATGCTGCCTTTATACGAGCTGCCTGGCACAGGAAGGCAGATGGTCTATTCTGCAAAAGAGCCCGGACAAACACGGGGAAAAAAGACAGCGCGAAGTAATATAGAGATTCGAAGCTAAGAAAACATTGTTTAAATTCTAATCTACACCTGAAAACGGCCAAGTAATATTAGAAATGAATGGCAATATTGTTCTGTGCAAACAAATGTTTACTGCAGTTCCCCCAGAAATTAGTCACTGTAACAACTATCTAACAACATGCACCAATTAGATTCATACTCATTACGGAAAACCGCATCAAAATCAGACTAGCAATTGCTATTGGAGGTGTAATGAGATCTGCGTTGATTGGCACACAACATCCTTCTTCCCCAAATGCATATACCATCATCGTACCGTCCCGGGTAAAAGATGTGTTAATAATAAATGAAGTAGGTACCTATATGCACTTAATCCATTTATATTTGTTAAAGTTAATAAACTCCTTCGTAGCTACGAAACCAGTTTTAAGGTTCACATAACTATCGTCAATAAAGGTCATCATATCGATAACTAAACTCTTATTATTTAGGGGTTAGCAAAATACTTACTCGCCTATCATATGTCCAAGGTTTTCATTCTTATTTTTTGGAAAACTAAAAAAAAATATTTTGCGAAGCGCTCATTTATCACCTAAATCAAGCTGTTATTGATTGATATTTTCTTAATAATAATGATGATAAATATTAGTTTGTAAAGTTATGATATTTATTCGATGTTTGTTTCAAATAAAATTATATCAAATCAATCATTTATCGCTTTATATGTCTCAAAAAAGTTATTACAAATATTAGTTTATTGCACATATGTACCCTCTTACGGTGTTGCAAATTGAAGCGGACCAATCCATTCTAGATTTTAATTTTAAAATTATCTGTATAAAGTACAGTAACTTTACTATTTAAAAAAATCTTTATTTTTTTTGGGAAACCTAGATCATTTATTCTCGTTTTTTTAATTTCGTGGTTTATTGTAAGTCTTTATAGTCATAACACATGGTCCGGAGCTATATATTTTTAATTTTGATGGGGGTAATTCTAAATTATGTTTGAATTTGTTTATTACGAAATCACGACCCAGACCAGAGACCTAGCTCCTGAACCTACCACTATTAAATTTGGCAAGCGGATAGTTTCAGACCTTAACAAGGACACAGAGACATAAGTTATCCGGATTAGTCAACGAGTTCCTATGGGAAAACTGAATTAGTTTGATCGCGTTTGATACCGCCCTAGCAAAACAAATAGTAACATAGTATGCTTAAAATTAAGGTCTATAGTTTTTATCTAATATGCGTTCGTTTATCGCCTACAAGGGGCTTTTTTGTAATCATTGCTGGCAGAATGTATAACTGGATACATCTATATATATAAAAATCAATTGCTGTTCGTTAGTCTCGCTAAAACTCGAAAACGGCTGAACCGATTTGGCTAATTTTGGCTTATTTGTTCAAGTCCAGGGAAGGTTTAAAAGATAAGAAAAAGGGTAAAAAAAATGCGAGGAAACTAGGAAAAAAAATGTTCCCGAACAAACTGAACGAGTGGAACGAAGTTCGCCGGGAAAGCTAGTTATTTATATAATTAAAGGACATTTAATGGAACTTACGTACAGTTCAGTTCGCTCTCAGCTATCCTTTGTTCATCGATTTTATTTGAACTTAGAAAATCTTAAAGATTAACTATAAAAAACTAAAGAGTCGTTACATAACATAGTCAAATTATTATTGAATTATAGGATCTAAATATAACACAGATGAAAGTTTGCATGAATATTTTTATTTCTCTGACACATTTGCACAACATTTCGAATAACTTGAATATGGCAAAAATAATGAGTTACGTATTTTTTATGTCAAAGGTCAGCGAACGAGGACGGTTCACCTGATAGTAAGAGATAACCGTTGCTTATAGACATTATAGATGTTATAGGTGCGTCATTAACTATGTAGGCCTTGTGTGCCAGTCTTCGGGCTAGCCTACCGTCCGGACTAGAACATGACTCTTTCATTATAGTGTCAGGAATAGGTAAGGTGTAGACCCCTAACAGGCCGAGTTCCAGCACTCTTATTTTTTAGCGGTCTCTGTGGTCTAGCGGTACAGTTGTGGGACTTGACTATATAAGGTCCCGGGTTCGAATCCCGGGTCGGGCGACAAAAAGAAAAATTGGGTTTATCTAATTTTCTAATAAAAAATAATGTTGCCCGGAATTGGATTTGTGCCCGGTTGGCGATAGTTGGGACTTAGTGTCTTCGGCTAGTCGTGGGTGCCTTAGTTGTGCCTCTGCCTACCTCTTCGCGGATATGGGCGTGAAGATACTTCTTTTTTTTTTTTTTAGCACCCCTTGCCAACGCAGCGTTCCCTTCTTTTACTTTAGCCGTGGGCTGTCGCTTTAATGAAACGTAGATAAGGAACATTGATGATACCGTTCCGTATTCCGTACCGTATTGAAACGGATTTTAAATAACTCTTAGAGCTCGAAAATTTCAATATAACTAAATTATAATTATATCAAAATCGAATTATATCAAATATCCATTCCACTGTCTCTTGGAGTTGTGAAAAAGTAAAACTTCTAAGCACACTTCTGCAAATTTTCAGAACTTGCAAGAGAATCATAACTTACAGGGAACTTCCCGTGAATCTTGAAAGCTACGAAGAATAGATTACACGGTGGAACTATCATACAGGTAACGAAGCCATAATCATGGTCCATGTGAGTGACAAAAACCGGATACCGTCTTTTTCAGGCTGCTTAACTATGTGGTCTACAGTCTTTGACAGGACCTATCAACAACACGCACAATAAGATAAAAAAATTGAGCCTTATCCAATTGGTTGGTGATAAATGACAGATTGATTTATCAAGTCCAATGGCACATCTTGATTCTTTCCTTGAATTTATTTTTGCTGATATCTTCTATCAAACCTCGTGTTGGTCCGGGCTCCTTTGCAGAATAGACCATCTGCCTTTCTGCCAGCCAGCTCGTAAAAGGCGAGCATAGGCTTACCGTCACTAACACTGTGACATCTGACTAGGTGGCAGAGTTTCGCCGCGACTTGCCCGGATTGGTACCACCGTCTTACCTATTCCTGCCGCCATAACGTCATGACGTGTTCTGTTTTGGAGGGTAAGGTAGCCGGAAAACTTGTTTTTGCTCGAGGCCTAACATCGCATCCCGGCCTCAGGTTGGCAACACACCATTACCACCTTTGGTGTCTCTAGGTGGCGTGAATTTCTTACCATCAGGAAATCCGTCTGCTTGTTTGCCTTCCAATATCATAAAAAAATCTTTACATATAAAAATGAATTGCTAAAGCTTGGTAAGCGCATAACTTCCGAGCTACTGAACCGATTTGGATAATTCTTTCTTTGTTGGGTTAGTTCTTGCTAGAAGGCTTTTACGAAGAGAAAACCCGGGAAAATTGCAGGCAAAATGGAAAAAACAATACCTATACTTTATTTTTCCCATACAAATTGAATAGGTGAAACTAAGTTCGCCGGGACAGCTAGTAAGAGATAAATAGGTAGGATAACTTAAAAATAAATGATAATTCTATAAAACGTGTTGAATAGTTTAAACAATGTTATTTAAATAGACGTGAATACATTATGTACTCTAGTTAATCCATAAGTACACATAGAACCTAAAATAGTAAACACAGTTACTATCATTATTAAATTTTATCTTATTTATTTGACGTCACATTTGATATTCGTTTATTTTACTAGGGAAAGTTTATCACTAATTACGCAATATCTTCACGTACAGTCGCAGTCAAGTTTTGCAATTTTACAAAGTTATAAGTTTTCATGCTATTACAGACATCCGTAGGTACGTAGCCCCTTGCGAGTTTTATCGAGTGTCAAGTGTTCTGATCCTTGGCAGACCTGACTAGCTAGCGCCACTATTTTTACTCTTTTAGACACTCAAGAGTTGGATTATACCCGAGCAATTTAGTTGTGAAATGTCAACCTAGATCTCCCTGCATACCTATCTACATTTATCCACATTCGCATTGTGTATCTTTTGGCAATATTTCATCTGCAATTCTTTCGTTCTTCACCGAAATTCATGCTCCATGCACTTACCTACATTGTTCTTTCAATTCCACTTTATTTCTGATCTCGCCTTACACCACAGACTTTGCGTAGCTCTCATTGTGACTGTATTTATCCTACTTTCATGCTTTTTCCGTACCCAACTCTCGGATCGGTTTTTTGGTTTTTTATACAACTTTCATGTCCATAACTAAACACTAGGTTAAACACAGAATGCAATGTGCACAGCAATTCTAGAGTTTGTATAGTTAAAAAGCGATAGACACGCCGTTAACACACACCTCTTGAAGAAGTAGCGATGCCAACTACCCTGACGTCAAAACCGGAATACGCTATTAACAGTGCGGAGATTCTCAAATCCAGAGAACTCATCTCAGAACTCTGCAACCTAGTATCCTTACGGTCATGATATTAGTCACAGAAAATTCACGACTCTTAGAAAGAAGGCAGTGAACATATGTCCTTTAGAACCCAGAACCAAGACAGTCAAAACAAACAGGCAGGTAGTGTGAAATAAGCAAGGGGAATGATAGAGGTATAATTTAATTATCATTGTTTAACATTCCCATAAGATGATAGCTCTAAACATGGTTAAATTTATTGGCGTTTCACGTTTGGATACATAAAGGATGTTTAATGTTTATGGTAGCGTTCATTATTATGTATAGACCAGTATTTCCGGAAGTGGGCGGTAACGACCCCTTGTCGGCGATGTAGGCCTAAAAGCCATTACCGCCCAGGTAAGGGACCTAGACAGAACTGGGGGAGCTGATGTGATTTTAAACTTTAATTACTTCATATTTTTAATTTTGCTTAAATTAAAATAAATTTTCACACTACGAAACGTTTGATGAAAGAAGTTTGGGAACCACTGTTACATTACCTACTCGTACCTACCCTCGTAGTCAAAGTCAGAGTACGATCACATTACCTTTTGCTTTAATATGTATATTCAATTAACCCTAGAATACTAATCATCGCCCTGGAGGGCGCACTCTCATAGTTTTTTCCGACCGCTGCGAGTCGCGCTCTCTTCTCAACTGTACATACCGCGACGCGATGGATAGCGGTCGCGCGTCTCGCAGGCTCTCGTCTTCTTAGAGTTATAGAGCCTTAGATCGCCTGGGAGGCGATCTTTAGTATTAAAGGTAATTATTTTTTTATAGACTTCTTTCAGATTATTAGAGTTTTTGACTTATTACTGTTAATTACATTTACACAAATGTATATTTTTGGTAACAGATGAATCCAAATGATTGACAAATAGAGAAATGGTTGGTGGAAGAGGACTCTGGTAGTGAAAATCCGAAGTCAAGAAGTCGAAGACTATGATATCGAAGAAATGTCATAAAAATGAAAAAGAAGCATGTGTAACTCCTGTCCTGAAAAAAAGAGGCATAATTGTATGTTACTATACTAAATGTAACAAACCATTTTGTTTTCACATCGATCGCCTAATTGCTTTTCTTGTTATAAAAAATAAAAAGGCTAATTATAAAATTGTGTGCTGTAAAAATTGTGATGCTAACTATTAGTTTTTTTATAGTCATCTCATCATACTGATATTGTTCTTTTAGAACAATGATTAGTTTTAAGGTTTTTATCTATAAAACAATATTTTTTTTACTCTTTTGATATCTCTGTTTTGCAAAAAAAAAGTTGCGTAAGTGCTAAGTTTACAGCACTATTTAAGACTGTGTTTATTAAGAAAATATATTTTTTGTTACAATATTAAAAAAGGCAGAAGTTAGCCTATTATGTAAAATATATAAGTATTTTTTATATTTTAATAAATAACTCCTAAACAAACTATATAATTTCAAAAAGTAGCCTCCCAAACGATGATTAGTGTGAAGCAGTAAAAAAGTTATATTAGTACTCTAGGGTTAAAAAAGTCCATATTTTTTTTAAAGTATAGATACTGAACGTAAATTTGAAAATGAACCTTTGAACTAAATGTATCAATACGAAATCACGATTTACATAATATGTTTTACTGATAATTATGTATTAAACAAACAAATGGATTATCCAATTGTTTATTATTAACATTTCTGGACAAATAACAACAATTGATCTCACTCAAAGTAAGCAAATTATTTACTCATTATTTGAGTTGTATAGTCAATGATACCAATTTATATAAATACATTTTACATAAATACTGAAATAGATTTAATAAACAAAACGCTCATCTGTAAAAGTAACATAGATGCCTCTATCTCCCAGGAATCGAATCCGAGTCCTGTCGATAATAAGCATGATTAGGCTTATACATATAACCTTCCGATAAACGAAGCATTAAAAGATGACTCTCCGGCCTGGGAGTTTATCGATAAAAGGGTGAGTAGAACTTGTATAGGTAGATAACCAAAACTCATAAAAACCTGTATTTGTTCTAAAAAATTATGATCATGCAATCCATACAAAAAAGGTGTACATCGAATTTGAAGTAATGTTTCAAGCACATAACTGGCACAATTCCAAAGCTCGAGCCAACTTCGAAAAATATTGGCTAGCTTTATTGTGTCCCTAGAAACCTAAAACTTATTAGGACAAGTGCATTTTCTCCGTTAAAAACAAAATAAATATGTTTCTGTTACATCCCTTGAGAAGTTTGCAGAATGAACTGAATGCCAAGAGACATATCTTAAGATTAAACTTATTATCTAAGTAAATTACATTTTAATTGTAGGGTGATGGCGAATCTATTAGGCATTACGAGCACATCTTAAGCCTATCATAAATTAAACAGTGACAAAGTTAGGGATAGTTAGTTAGTTACACTATCGTCACAATAATATTATAAATGTGAAAGTTTGTTTGCTTGGATGTTTGGATGTGTGTCCGTCAATCACGCAGAAACTACGTACTGAACGAGTTTTGATGAAATTTGGCATACAGACAGGGTATGAGCTGCTCATCCTGCTCCCGTGGGGGGAAATTGGGGTTAAAAGAGGGAATGCAATTGGTGCGATAGAACCAAATTCCAAGCGGGCGAAGCCGCGGGCGGGAAGCTAGTTGGTAATACAAAGTAACCAAAAACAAACAAAATCTTTTCGAAACTCACGCTCTAGTGTTAAAGTGTTACTGATCTAGACAGGGCAATTTTGATTATATTTAATAAGAAAATCACTCTATAATGCTATTTTATAAACTAGTGAAAATAATTTAAAGTGGATCGTAAAGTATGAAAACATACTTGTTTTTTTTATCATGACCTTTGGGTCCTCTTACGTATATTTAAGAACTGTGGTGACGTTAAGGGTGATATAAGTTTCCTCTGTCTACCGAATCGCAATCGATTTTCATCTAGCCCTAATTTTGTTTCCTGGAATTTTTGTTAACAAAAAAATTGTACTTTACAGTTTTTTTATAGGCATTATGTCCAGTAAAGTTTTATATTTAATTATAATTATCGCAGAGTGATTTCGATTCTGGTTATTAGGTAGAGTAGAGAGCACCAACCAAGATAGATGTTGCACTTTTGAAAATTGTTTTATAACTTCTAAGACAAAATATTTTCTTTGTGAAACTGTCAGACACTTGGGTTTTTATACAAATTTGTGAAAAGCGAAAAGTAAACTGTTTCTTCATTAATTCCAGAGTGTTAGCAAATTTTAAACAACCCTAGACTAGACATTGATTATACATTGAAAATAGTTGCCTAATCCACATGCAATACTGTTGTAATAGATGACTTGCTGAGACTCAACGAAAACAAGGCATTTATCCTCCAAAAACTTTGATTGCATGCTGCCATTCCATGCTTTCGCACAGAGATATATACATACATACATATATACATCACAGTAAGTGTAATTGGAGTGTTTCTCGATACTATTGCTACCTACGTGCTTTAAGAAAATGTCCATTTCTGTTTTTGTTGGAATGCTCAATTTGCACAATAGTAGATACCTTATCTAAACTTATTCTGTGACAATGGTATTGAAGACATTAAATTTGAATATGTGTTAATGAATAACAATTTCATTTAAAATTGCCATCCATATAAAAAATAATCTCAAAAGTTCTTCAAAGACCATCTCATTACAGCCACGATTATTTTTTAGTAATATCTAGAAAAACTTAGCTGTTAAGACGAGTCTAACTATATCTCAATCGTAAAAATCAGTCAAGCGGATTGAAAGATATGAAGTACCTAATAAGAATCTTGCACAATATGCAGATAACATAACACTTACTTGTAGTTGGATAAAAATAGAAAAAAAATAAAAATGTGGGTGAATGTATTGTATATCAAATGACTTGCCTCAGGTTGTAGATAATATAAAAATAACTCATCTTTGTTTATAACAAACACACGATAGTGGCATTTGTTTAACAATGTTATTTGCGGCATTTTCCATACTTAAATTGTCTATATACCTACGACATTGTTTGTCAAATAAATCATAAAAGGTTGTTATTGTTGGTACAGCAAGATAGTACTATATATATACTATTGTATTTACGTATGTACTAGCTGTAGCAGAGTTTTCGTCTCCACGGCAATTAACCCCTAAGATCCTACGTCGTTTATTAAATAAATATGTCTGGACAAATTACACAAATTAGCCTAGCTCCAAAGTAAATACATTATTTGCTTGTATTATAAGTGTTAGTAAACGATACTAACACGCAAAAATATTTAAACAGATACCTACCGTAATTAATATAATAAACAAACGAATCCAGAAATAAATCAAGAAATCGATTACCATTACACCAGTACCCATTTGAAATCGAACCGGGTCCTTGGGATTGGTTAGAAGAGTTCAGAATAGCGTACATTTAAAGTTTAAACGCATCAGCGGGTTTTTGTTACTCGGCACTAAGGTTTAGAGTTAAATAGAAAAGGTAGTAATTCTAATTCTATTTTAAAATCGTCAATGATGGAAAATGGTACCTCTAACACGAGGGTGGATCCAAAAGTTCTAATCCCGACCAAGAAAATGAAAGAAAAGTGGGTCTAAATTTATTTTTATTTTTCGACATAGTCTCCATCTAGCTCAACACAATTCTTCCACCTGACCTGCAACTTGTTTATCCCCTCGAAAAAAAAAGATTCCGGAAGGTCGGCGAAATAGTCGTTTACTGCGACTATCACCTCATCTTTGGTCAAAAATTTCGAGCCACCCAAGTGTTTTTTTTTAAATTTGGAAATAAATAATAATCCGAGGGGGCTAAATCCGGCGAATAAGGTGGGTGGGGCAGCAATTCGTAACCACAATCATGGATTACAGACATTGTTTCAACCGAAGTGTGAACACGTACATTGTCTTGATGAAACAAAACTTTCTTACGCAACATTCCCGGCCTTTTTTCTTTTATTTCTTCCCGGAGTCTTCGTAAAAGGTTACAATAATAACTAGAATTTATAGTTCGACCTTTCGGTAAATAATCTACAAAAATAATGCCCTTCGCATCCCAAAAAACAGAAGCCATGACTTTGTTAGTCGGCAAAACGACCTTAGCCTTTTTCGGTGCAGAAGAGTCTGATCTTTTCCACTGTTTTGATTGTTGCTTTGATTCAGGAGTATAGTGGTGAACCCAGCTTTCATCCATGGTAACAAATCTAGACAAAAAGTCCTCGGGATCAGTCTCAAAAAGTTCCAAACAGTCTCGCGAAATTGTGTATCGAACTCGTTTTTGTTCAGCTGAAAGCAACCTTGCGACCCAGCGAGCACCCACTTCTTGACACTGGAATACGATGGAGCAGACTCCCCCAAAGTGCTCACCATATCTTGATGGATGTCTTTTGGTGATAGGCCTTTTTATTGAGGTACTTAATGACGGCACGGTGTTAAATTTTCTCCATTATTGAAAATTGCGTCAGATTGCTTCAAACAAATAATCACAGAAAATTTGTATTGTGCAGTATCGGAATGAAACTGCGTACAATAAATCAATATGACACATACTAACAAATGACGGTAGATTTTAAAAAGATGTCATAGCTCCATGTAGGTTAGGCCACGAACTTTTGGATCCACCCACGTAGTAACAAAACTTAAGCATTCCAATAAATATCGCTGGATAAGTTGCACAATTTGAATCTAACCCCCAAAGTAAGCAAACTATAGGCTTGGGCTATGGGAGTTATAAAACTATTCTAATATATAGAAATACATGAATAGATACCGTAATAAATTTATCAACACCCAGACCCGGAAATGCATACATCTAAATGTTCATCACACAAACGTCGAGAATCAAACCCGAGCCTCGCGGTTGATCAGTGGAGTTAGACGTGTACGCCTGCGTCTCGGCATAGTATGTGCGTTGCTCCATACAAAATGTATGAAAGCGATTCATACATCTAGGCGGATAAATGCGTTACGTTGCGCCCCGTCCCGGCCCGTCCAAATGTGCGCTATCCCGTATGCGAGGACGCTAACCCCTCTGCTAATAAGCGGTCTATTTTTATTTATTATATTCTTTTTCTTGAAACTTGACTGTTATGAATACTTGTATTCTTAATAAATAAATGTACCAAATTTTATATAACAAATATATAAACTAATGGGGCCACCTAAATAAATAATGATGGTATGTAGCTAAAAGCAACCACTACGTTAACATATTAAGGAAAGTTATCCCCGTGTTGGTCCGGGCTCCTATGCAGAATAGACCATCTGCCGTCCTGCCAGGCAGCTCGTAAAAGGCAAGCATAGGCTTACCGTCACTAACATAGTGACATCCTACTAGGTGGTAGAGTTTCGTAGCGACTCGCCCGGATTGGTACCACCGCCTTACCTATTCCTGCCACCATAACGTCCAAAGCTTGCCGTTGACGTGATCCGGTTAGGAGGGTAAGGTAGCCGGTAAACTTGCTTTTGCTTGAGGCTTAACATCCCGGCCTCAGGTTGGCAACGCACCATTACTACCTTTGGTGTCTCTAGGCGGCGTGAATTTCTTACCATCAGGAAATCCGTCTTCTTGTTTGCCTTTCGTTATCATAAAAAAAATCATAAAAGGTATTGGGGAAGGTAGAGCAAAATAATAAGTAAGTAGGTTGACAAGATTAAAGTAGGTACTACAAAAGGTTTCCGACACATACAAAATATAATGGAATAGCAGTATTAGAAACTAAGAAGTGTTAAGAATCTCCATTCCAGCATAATAGCGACATTAAACTCTACGTAGGAACTTCCTGATGATGATGTGCTGTGACCATGTTGCAGCACCAGTTTGTTTCGTTACAAAATACTTTATTATTATGCTAATCATACATCTCCAGCAAGTCAATCATTCGAATGCCACTTTTGAGTCAGTTATTTGATGTACCTCTTCCTCTATCTCCAGCTAGGACCTCAGCATTTAGTACACGTCTATCCATTTTTGCTAAATACTTGGCCGGACCTGGGTAATGTTGAACCTAAAAATTCCTCAGTTGTGTGTAGCTTACATCCTCCTTGTCCTCCTGTCCTCGAACTCCTCCTCTTTCTTTTTTAGACTTCTTGTCTGACCATTCTCTTTTCTTTTCTATTTTTTGGATTTACCTATTTTAATAGTGGCTAGTGTTACGGTAGTTTTTAAATAATGCGTTTAAGGAAAATAACACTACTAATAGATATCGAGTTGTGAACACGTCAAAAGTAGCTCGAAATGGTTCGTGCTGCGTCGCCATTTTGTTATCCGAACTTGGCGCGACTACAACTCTACATCCTGTCGTATAATTACAAATAATTTTGAATAAAAACAACATTTTATTTTCACACCTTCATTTTTTTGGGTTGGCTGGAAGGATTTTTTTAGTTAGAGATAAGCTCGCTTTTTGTGCATTTTTACTTCTCATGTATTTTGTGTATTTTTGTTTTTTTGTGTACAATAAAGAGTTAAATAAATAAAATAAATAAATATTACTCTAAAAGGTTTAGTATACTATTTTCGTTCCACCTTCTTTTGCTATCGTCATTAGACATTAATATCTGCCTTAGCTTTAATACTAATTATTATAGCTTCAACTCTATTAGTCTCGGTAACTGGCGTTTAAATTTAATGTTAGGAAATCGTCATTAATGTCGTCAGATGTCAGGATTAATGCGAGATTTTAGGTTGCTGACAAATTGTTACTCTGATAGGCCTGTTAAATATAGATTTTAATTTTGCAACACAGCCATATTATACCCATGTTAACCCTTATTTAAATAAAGGTAGAATGCTTACCACTTGAGTTTTTATTTAAAAAAGTATTTTTCGTGCTCCGGCTGCACTGGAATTTAATATTATATTAAACGTTGTCTTTTTTTAATCCAACTACTGGCAACATTTTACTCCTAAACGTCACTCGTCCTTAAAAGTCAATGTCAAAAGGAGCCAGTCGGCAGTTTGGTGAAAAAAAATTTGAAATTGTTGTGACAATCCTAAAAAAAATTTAGTTTTGTTCAACAAAAAATCTGGTTAGTATTTTTTGTGAACATATTCATAAATTATGTTATATTCTTGTAGTTTTGCATCCATTAGATTGTGAAATCCGGTAATGAGTGCATGTTATTTGATCATGCGAAGTTATGAGTAAAAGTGGTAAATAATTTGCCATTGTCCATTCGTGACTAACTATAAATTGGATTTACTTATATAAAAAATAATATGTATTTTTGGGTGGCAAAAGATGCTTATTTATAAATTTTGCTTTAAAAAATTAAATACCTTTATTTTTTTGTTTTACCTAAATTACACAAGCGAAAACAACTGTTATAGGAATTTATTCAAATCTTATCGGATAATGGTCACTATTTTACCACCAGCGTAATATTTTAAAAGTCGATAGTGGACAATGGTAAGATATTTACCACCTAAAAATACCCCTTCCCTCCCCCCCTTTATATTTATTTTCATCAAAAATGAAATCAGCGGCCCCTAATTACCCAGAAACCAACTTCGTTTTTTCCTAAAAATTTACAGAGGCTCGTGTTTGTTTAAGGGTTAAAGGCGTGGCAATATTTTGCCAACTAGATTTTCTCAGAAAAAAGACAAACGATGAATTTGATTGATCTGTATCTACTAGAATGGGTGGACTAGTATCGACTAATCCTTTTTGCACGTTTTTTTAGGTATTTTAGCGTACCAAAATATTCCAGCTTTGCAGTTTAGAAATTACAAATGTTTCAAAACCCGTACTGCTCAAAAACTTTATCACTTACATAATAATATAGGTACGGTAGCTATTATGACTACCGCCATTATCCATCACGACAACTCTTCAAAAATTAGGAGTCTGGAGACGAAAACTCCTTTTATTGTAAGGATAAATAAAGAAAGTCTATCAGTGTCTATTCCTCAACAATAGGGAGGGAAAGTCCCGTGAAGTTGTAAAAAACCGCGAAGTTAGCAACATACTACCCATTCAAAAAAACAGGAACATTTTATCTAACAATAAAAACGTAACCCGGAAAACTGCTAGGCAAGACCCTAACTTTTTACTGTAACAAAATAGGAGAAAATTATTAAGTACATCATAAAGATTAATACACAGTGCGTCACATATTGACAGTGCAACTAACGGAGCACGTGTCAGACATCAAACAGCAGGCCACATGAATCATCAGTCATCACACTTTAAGTACTTACATCACGTTTAGCTTATTTAAAAGGCTGAGCCTTTGACCTATCGTTGGTTTGTAATTTGTTAGGTACGTATCTTCGATGGATTCGTACATGGTTAGAAAGTAAAATTGGAGTCGGTGGGTGGCACTTCTGCCGGCATTTCAAAAAATTCAGGCGATACAAAGTTCACCAGGCTAGATTGTACTCATATACCTAATCTTTAAATGTCTTTTCGGGAACAGTAGGATTACTCTTGGCTTTCGATCTCAGGAAAATTGGAAATTAGAATCGGATGTGTCATTTTAGGTTAGGAAAATTTTTATGTTCTAAATTACTGTGTTCAAAAGTTAGGAGTACCTAACTCTGGAACACAGCACCTACTAGCGAATTATTAACATTTAGTTCCAAAAAATTAAAAACAATTCGTTAGTAAATGAGGAGATTCAAAAACACAACAGTCAGTTTGGCATGTTCCCCTGTATCATACATTTTTCATTTAAAGTAGATATAAAAAGTTAGGTTGATTTATTTTTGTAGGTACTTAGTAAATACACTTCCATATTTTTTCACTATTATAAATTCAAATGACCTAAAATAACCATTTTTATAGAAAAATATTCATTAAAGGGAATCCTCATTTTTTTGTATGTCCTCAGAGCGAATGAAAAACTTTAAGTCAACTTTTTGTCTAGTTTTTCTCTTGGCTTGTTTTATTTGTGGAAAATAAATATTATCCGACAGTTTATAATGTCCAGTTTTGCTAAATAGTTACATTTTTAAAAAAAAGGGTAATGTTAGTTGCCCCCAAAGTTGTAAAATTCCAGAAATTACGATTCTGTTACCTTATTGATAAAAATGGCAACATCAAAAGTAAATGATCCGCAATTTTTAAAACTAACGTCAACAAGGTCTCCTACGGCGGTGGCGTACCGATAAAAATTGTTTACGCAAAATAAACGTGCCGATAAACGGGCTTTATGAAAATACACACATATTTGTACCTATGTCATCTTTAATAAATTTTGATATAATTAAGTAAATTCAAAATAAAACTAGACAGTGTTTATGTGTTTGTTTAACAGAAATACTCGATACTAGGTACTCATAAAAAATAAATAGGTACTCGATTATAATTACCTACATCTTTGTGAACTATGCCTTACGGTTTTGTTACTGTCTGTTTGGTTATTGTCCCCTAAAAATTGGTAAATAATAAGATATTTGTTATTTCCCTTATCTTTCTGAGCGTTGTTAACAGATAAACTGCATTTATTCAAATTAAAACACATTTACGATTGCTGATTAAGTTCTTGAAAGTCTGACTATATTTCATTATTATAATGAAAAAAAAATGTTGTTTTGGAACCTTTTGGGACCGTTTCTAAATGTACATTGGTTTTGTAAAACCTATCATAGTTTCCTTTATTTTAGATATTAGTTTAATATAGTAACAAAACTGATCAATTCGTCAGTCACACTTGTCTTATTTTTTTTTTTTCATTGATTGACATAAATAGTACAAGATTAACAAAGTAACATTTCTAAATCTAGAAAATATTTACTTTTGAATCCCATTAAAAATCAGTCCCGGCAAACTTCGTTTCACCCGTTCAGTATAAGAAATAAAGAAGTATTATTTTTCACATTTTCATTTTCCGATCCAGTTGCAGAAAGGTGTGCGACAGGGAGACGTTATATCGCCGAAACTGTTCACTGCTGCACTGGAAGATGTCTTCAAGCTTCTGGACTGAAAAAGACTCGGAATCAATATCACTCACCTTCGATGCGCAGACGATATTGTAGTCATGGCGGAATCGCTGGAAGACTTGAGCGAGATGCTCGGTGACCTCGATAGAGTTTTTCCAACAGGTGGGTCTTAAGAAGAACTTGGACAAGACGAAATTCATGTTCAACGTTCATGTTGCACCTAACTATACCAGTTCACATTGGGAACTCAATTCTTGAAGTTGTTAATCAGTATGTATAGCTAGGCAAAACTGTTCAGTTAGGTAAATCCAATTTCAAGAAAGAGGTTGATCACCGAATCCAACACGGATGGGCAGTGTTCGGGAAGTTAAAGGGTATCTCCATGTCCAAATTACCGCAAATCCTAAAGTCGAAAATCTTCGACCAGTGTGTGTTACCGGTGATGACATATAGAGCTGGGACTTGGCCGTTAAATGTTGGCCTCTTAAATAAGCTCAGAATCGCTGAGCGTGCTATGGAGAGAGCTATGCTCAGTGTTTCTCTGCGTGATATGATACGCATTTCGGTGATCTGCAAGAGAACGAGAGTAACCGACATAGTACAGAGAGTCAACAAGCTGAAGTGGCAATGGGCAGCCCACATTGCTGGCAGAACCGACAACCACTGGGGAAGATAGGTTCTCGAGTGGCAGCCCCGCAGCGGAGGACGTAGCGTTGGACGACCTCCCACCCACCGGGCGACTGACATACTGATGATCTGGGCAAAGTCGCGGGGAATCGCTACATACAAGCGGCTGGTGACCGTGACTTGTGGCGCTCTTTGGGAGAGGCCTTTGTCCAGCAGTGGACGTCCTACGGCTGATAATGATGATGAACCCCACTGAACGTTTCTAGTGTAAAAGACTTAGGTACCAAACGCCCATCGTTTGGCCGTGTAAAGTTTTGTAATTGATGTTTATCATTACATAGATACGCCCATGACACTACATTTGTGTTTTGTTACCTGTCTAAATCATAATACAGATAATATATTTATTAGAATACTAGGCGACCCGGCGAACTTCGTTAACTTGACACTTAATACTCTCTGATTATTACTTACTTTTGATCGTACAATTACCTAAAAGTTTAATGCTCTATATTTATCTTATCGCCAAATTGTCTCCGGTATTATATAAAGTATAAGCGTAAGATAGAGTCAAAAAAACTTAGCAAGGTCACAAGCAACTTAAAAATCTGTAATGACCTGCCTTTAAATAAATTATTGCATAAGTGTGTTTGTTTGATCGTAGCTTTGACTAAGAAGTAAGACATACCTAACTATAAACGAAGGATTGTTATAAGTTTAACGTAGGCAGCGGTTAAATTATGTGTGTCTGTTAGTCTGTCTATAGCGTTCAAGTAGGTAACTGAGTTTAATCTAGATTTTGATTTTGAAATTACCCACAGTCATAATTTATATCGTTTTTTTATACACATATTGGCCTGACATTACAGATAAAAATAGGACGTCAAAAGATGAAGATTAAACTCAGATGCTTTGATGTGATAAAAGTTATCTAATCAAACCAAGAATTTATGCTAAACATCTATTTAGCGAACCTGTGTTTCGACGCTTCAATCCTATACTACAAATTTGTAACACATCTAAGAAAGTTTACGTAAGATTAAACAGCAAAGCCAGATGCCCAGTTTCGCGGTAATTTTGTCCCCAGAACGTTACTAGAATGTTTGTCCTCATGACATGATATATACCTACTAAAACGACCCGGCAGCGCCCAGCAACACCCAATTTCCGACGTTTTCTACTGGCCCCTGTGGAACGTCGCAGTGAACTCCATCGTACTGCTCCGTCCCAAGAATCACTCACTCAAACAGTCACCCTAACACCACTACAGTGTGAAGTACATATTATTATAATAAAAACAAGCAAAGTAAGAACATCCCTTCTTTTGGCAGGAACTTGATAACATTTCCAAATCCTTGAGTATATTTTTTATGATTTCAGGTCTTGTTATCTAACAATAGTGGGTAAACAATTATCTATTGCAGTTCGTCCACACGTGCAACACACGCCCTCGTGTGCGGCCAACGAGTGTGCCTCGTGCTCACTATGTGTCTTGATACCTAATATTTGATAACAACATTTTTGAGTATACCTACTTAATAATTAATCTTCAGATAAACTTATGCCAGTTCTATTTTTTTATAATTATCAGTACGTGCTTACGTCCAAGCTGTTTAATAATGGACTTTTTGGACTGCACTACAGAATATCGAAGTTTAAAATGTCTATGTGCACAGTACAAGTGTATTCATAATGTTTTTATCAGTGCGATTCTACCTGAGTTCAGCAGTGTTCAGCAGACGAAGTATTATTGTATCGAGAATTTTCATAAAATCGACATACGGAACTTCGAAAGATCGCTGTCGAAGTATCTACTGAACTTCGAACGTTTGATTCCGATGTAGGTACAGGTAGGAATAGTTCAGAGCCAACAATTATATGCGGTAGCAGGAAGTACATCTTAGAGTAACTTAAAATAATTTAACATCAGGTCGAATAGAATGAAGGTTAAAAAATATAAAAGAAAAATTATATATAGGTACGCTAGACCTCCTAAATACTGCTTCATAGTTTCATTTTTTTGTTGTTGTAAAAAGGTAAACTGTAATTATTTTGACGATCGCATCCTGGAATTATAATTATATATTAGACGATTAGCCGAAAATACTATGTATCTCTAACTTGACAGTATCGACTACCGGAACTTAGGTATCTAATCCCGGGCAGCGTTGTGTTTAATAGAAAATTAAAAAAAACATTCTGAGTCGGCCAGCGCAATTATCAAACCCGAGACCTTGACTCGTCAACGTCAATTAGATCCATGTGAAATTTCTGAAGCTTTTGATTTAATCCGCGACGAAATTATTCCTGATGAAGCAGAAGTGACAGACTGGTTTTACAAATATTACACTGGGTGTATAAATATTAAACGAAGGCTAAGCCATACACTTAAAAGTTTGTTTTAGAATGCGTAAACGATAATATCCCAATAACTCAAAACGCTATAGAAAACTGGCACAACCGATGGTACAGTCTTGTGGTGGATAATCTAAATAACGCTGGATGGGATAAATTTAACAAGCGTTTCCGTAATTCGGACCTGAGAGACATGATTTGAACATCCAAATGTCTAAACACCCAAGCATCTAAACAGACAAACATTCCCCGTGGTGTTCCGGGCTCCTTTGCAAAATAGACCATCTGCCTTCCAGCCAGGCAGCTCGTGAAAATGTACCTTATTGATAGATTCCCTATTCTGAACTCGAATAAAAAAAATCAACAATTTGCCAGACTGTACCTACTTACTTAAATAAATTAAGAATAGGTAGGTATAATAATTATAACTAAAATAAAGCCATTAAAATTTAAGTAAGTATACAGCGGCATGTATCTAATAAAGGCAAAACGTAATTTTTATTAAGTACCTACCTAAGCCGATAGACGTTGTCCTGTCCTTTGGAATTGATTTTTTTTTTCATACCAATGAACCTTTTCCTGGCAATATATGTTGTATAAAGAAGAGAGTTGGATAGGTACTTACGTCAGAAAAAGCACGAAAGTAGGATAAATGAGATGATATGTGATGAATGAGAATGATGAGAGTGCTACAATAAATCTGTGGTGCAACGCTCGATGACCGCATTGAAACGGTGAAATCCGAGAAAGAGTGGGATAGAAAGAAAATTTTAGTTTTAAAAAGAGAAAGGGCTCCGCTGGTGTAGTCGAGAGGAAAGATTGGCGGAATAAATATTGACAAAGCAGATATACAAATCGAATGTGGATGGATTTAGAGACCCAGGTATTATTCGAGGGTGGTGTTAAGAATCTCCAAAACCTTCGTGTTTGTTTGAAAAGAAAAGAGTTACGAATGTAGAGGAAGCCAGACAGGTATGCAAGGAACGTGAGATTTGACACTCTTTACTCTCTTTCTACATCGTAAAAGACTTGGTGTGAAGATATAGACTTGGTGTGAAGATATGTACGTACATATGTACATGTATGACAAACATATAGGTATCTTATATGTACTTACGTTTATGCGGGTGGATTTTTTTTTATAACAGCTGTCCTATTTTATGTCATCTGATTGAAGCTATTTTATTATAATTATTATTAGCTCTTTATTGTACACAACAAAAATTACAGAAAACTTAAGACTAAAATAAACGTAACTACAAAGGGCGAGCTTATCTCTAATGAATGAAATTTCTTCCAGCCAACCCGTCAAAAGAAAACAATAACTGGAATATGTAGACCTGGTGTACAAAACTATGCTAAAAAAATAACTACATACTTAATACAATTACATACTAAACATAACACGTACTGAAATGTAACTACCTACACAAACAAAGCTAATTAATCTCTAAGAAAAAGTTCCTTTATTTGTTTTTTAAAAGAAATAAGGGTTTCACATTCACAAATCGCACTAGGAAGCGAGTTTCATAACCTGACAGCATGAACTGTAAATGAGTGCGAATAAGGAGCAGAATGGCTCGTGGGAAACGATAGGGTGAATCGTGCCAATGTAAAAAATTAAATGAATTGCGCAGATAATTAGGAGACAACGGATGAAATAAAATTTTGAACAGTAAACAAAGAATGTGGAATTTTCTGCGCTGTCGTATTGACAGCCATTACAGCTTAGTTCGAAAACTAGAAATTAGGTCAAATTTTTTTTATAGGATTTTAAACTTAAATCGTCGCGAATTAATAACATTTTTAATTATTTATACGGGTCCCGTCGTGACCACGGCCTATGCAACTAGGCCGAAATATCGACAAATAAAATAAAAAGAGATCGTGAGTATCCCTTATAAATAATTAAAAATGTTACAAATTTTTTTTACACCAAACACGAAACGAATACAAAGATTTTGCAGCTTTTCAAGTTTATTCACTACCTCTTCAGTGGCATCAAGATAAAATGAGTCAGCGTAATCAATAATGGGAAGTATAAGGGTATGCATTAAATAAATTTTAGTTTTAATTGGCAAAAAAAATTGGAGAGGCTTAAGGGAGTGATAAGTGTAATGAATTGTTTTACTTAATTTACTAACGTGGGAGTTCCAAGATAGATCTGAACTTAACGAAATCCCTAAATTATTAACACCAGAAGAAAAAGGTATAGGTTTATTGTTATAATATAAATTAGGTATCACAACACTATTTATAGCATTTAACATATGTCGACTTACAGTGATTATAGCTTGTGACTTAGCTGGATTTACAGAAAGGCCAAAAGATAGAGCCCAATTATGGATTCGATCCAAATCCTTATTCATATCACTACTAGCGTTTGATATGTCCCCGGTACGAAAGTGACGATAAATCTGAAGATCATCCGCATATAGGTGGAAATTTGAGTTAATAATATTTTAAATATTGAAAATAAAAGTGGTTAGAGGACACCTCCTTGAGGAACTCCAGCCTTTAAATCAATCCATTTGGACTTGACTTCACCAGAGATGACACACTGCGAACGTCGATTTAGATACGAACTGAACCAGTCCAGGGCCGAAGAAGAGATATTTAAAGACGCAAACACCCTGACTAACAAATCAAAATCTACCGAGTTAAAAGCACTACTGAAATCTAGAAGAACGAGAACAGTAAGTAATTTTTCGTCGATAGCTTGACGGATATCATCAGTCACTAGAATTAACACAGTGACAGTACTATGCCCAGGGCGAAAGCGTGACTGATTCGGATGAAGAAGACAATTATCTCTAAGAAAATTAGCCAATTTGTAGTGAACAATGTGCTCAAGTACCTTTGAAAGAAAAGGAAGGATTGAGATTGGGCGAAACTGAGACGGAGAAGAGGCATTTTGGATCTTTAGTAAAGAAATAATGTTTGCCATCTTCCAAGCGTCAGGAAAAGAGCCAGAAGTCAAAGAGAAATTAAAAATGTTGCAAAGTATCGGGAGTAGTTCGGAAAGTATAGGAGTAATCATTCGCGAGCAAACACCATCAGTACCAATAGCTGCAGAAGAAATAGCAGGGTAATTGCGTATCAGTCCTAAATCCAGGGATTGACAACCGTATACCTACCGCCATTGTGATACCAAGTGATATTAAGATATTGGAAGGCAAACAAGCAGACGGATTTCCTGATGGTAAGAAATTCACACCGCCTAGAGACACCAAATGTGGTAATGGTGCGTTGCCAACCTGAGGCCGGGATGTTAGGCATCGAGCAAAAGTAAGTTGACCGGCTAACTCACCCTCCAAACCGGAACACGTCATGACGTTATGGCGGCAGGAATAGGTAAGGAGGTGGTACCAATCCGGGTGAGTCGTTGCGAAACTCTACCACCTAGTCAGATGTCACGGTGTTAGTGACGGTGGCCTAAGACCCATTTTATACGGTCAAAAAATACTTTGGATGTGGATAGTTTCTCAATGCTATACCTATAGGCCCTTATTCATTTATCAATAAAATTAATATTGAACATGCAAAAGCGTTAACAATAAGTTTATGATTTTAATGTAGTTTTTTTTACGTTTTCACCATTTATGATGATTTACATTGAAGAATTTTTTTTTTACATTAAAGAAGAGTGTGAATACTGCCATTAAAACAATGCAATTTATAATATTATCCTGAAATATTATAAACCTGAAATGTTGAGAACATCTGGATTGCGTATGGGGTAAATGCGACGATGAAAAGTTAGACGCATTTTCCCAATCTCTATTAAAATATGTATTCTAAAAATATTCCTACGATCCATAAAACAAGCCGTTTTTTAGATCCATTAAGATTTCTTTTCAATGCTTAAATAAGGTTGTTATATAAAAACTCCGATTATGGAAGTTAGCCACTTTAAATTTTTATTAACTAAAGACGCAATTACCCCAAAACGAGAAAATGCGTCTAAAATTGTCATTTTTTTTAAAATCCTTTATAATAACTTATTATATTATTACACAGGCAAAAAACAAACGAATTTATATTGTTTTGGTATTGTTTTAAAGTTCATTTGTAATTAAAGATTTTGTATAACTATTATATATATT
>NJDC01004407.1:152344-167437 GCA_002245475.1 Calephelis virginiensis
ATGTAGTTGATATTATTGAACCTTGGCGTATCTAGATATATATACCTACCTTTTAATTCACGAGGACGAAATTATATCCGAAGGTAGGTACCTTACTTGACTTGCCATGTACGTTTTTACAATAAACACCCCATTACCCGCAATGGTACGAGCTGTCTACAATAAAGTAGCTCTTAAGAGGCCAAGGTCAGATAGGTAATTAGTACCAGCAAGTCCACTGGTGGTAATGTGCCGTGCGACAACTTGTCCGGGTAGGGATTTACCTCCTTACCCATTTTTGCACCCATAATGTCAATCTTTATGTTCCGGTCTAGGAGGTAGGGCAGCCGATAGAATTACACAATCGGCCTTACACCCTAACCACAGGACAGAGACGCACCTACAACATAATATATTGTGTCTATAGGACACGATTGTCTCTTATCATCAGAAGAGCCATGTGTTTGCTCGCTGTCTTATCATATAAAAAATACATTTATTCAATCTAAATAATATATAGGAACGGTAGGTATAAGATTTTAGAATGTCTGGCAGACAAAAAAATCTAGTTTTGTTTCCGGTTCTATTAGCCGGTTCTATTCGGTAAGAAATCATACAAGTCGCTTATAGACATCTGAAATGATGATTTGCCAAATATAAAACGCCGTAAAACTACAAAAATCCGACTTCGATTTCATGTGAGTAGGTACACAAACATTAAGTATTTTCCTTAATTTGCCAGGGATTCTATCATCAGATACAGAATTTGGTGGCAATAACCCCGAGAGTACGCTCTTTTAAATAATAAAACAATTTTTAAAATCGGTTTAGAAATGACGGATATATCGGTCAACGTACAAAATACATAATATATACCTCTTCTTTTTTGAAGTCGGTTAAAATGAGGTTGGGACAGTTTCACAGCTACCTCTAAACTAATGCACTTCCAGATAGGTTTACCAATATTTATTTGTTGGTTTGTTTATAATAAAATTGAGCCGATCATGAAAATTCTTTCACTAACAAATCAGCAGTTATGTAGCCTATTTTTAATAAAGTTAAATAGAAAACTCAGTTAAAGTAAAAGAATATGTAAATCAACTCGGAGCCAAGTGGAAGAGACGCACGAGATGTTTTTTGCCCAACCGAGAGGGCGCGAGTAAGCTAGTAGGTAACTATATCTCCTATAATTCCTCCTACCGTGTTAACTATGGACGTATGATAAGTGGTAACAATCTAAGTTTCTGCTGGACTCGACCACTTACACCGTGTTTTTATAATTGACAAACCGTAATCCGTACCTACCAATCGTACATTGTCGAAAATTAACGAAGCGTTGTACAAATATCTTTTATCATTTATTTATTGTATTGATTTTATTTCATTTTTGCAACAAGCAGCCGAATCGTAACCTCTAAGCATTATATAGATAAAATATTCATCTTATCTAAAAAATCTATCATCCGTTAACAAAACCACTCGTTTTTTTTTATTACAGTGACCGGGCATTGTTCTGATTACACATGTGAAGGCAATCTAAATAACCAAATATCCAATAGCGGGCGGTGTGGTCGTTCATGCCTACTTTTTGTGATTGAAGTTTGAAGACGGCTTCGATTTATTTCCGATTTCATCTGTCAGCACCGCAAGGCATTTTCCCTTCGCCCTATCCTATGCTGACGCCGACAGATGTGCGGTGCTGACAGATGTGGGCCAGTCCAATAAAAATAGGTTTTAAAGGTTATAATCATTGGTATTTGAAACAAATTATAACATTGCATGATTTCCTAGCAAATACCCAATCTTATAGAAATAGTCGCCCGTATGATCTAGCGGTCCAGGTGTTGGACTTGACTTCGTGAGGTGCCGGGTTCGATTCCCGGGTCGGGCAACAAAAAGAAAATGTGGTTTTTCTAATTTTCTAATAAAAAAAAGTTGCTCTGGATTGGATATGTGTCCGGTTGGCGATAGGCTTGCCACCTATCACATTGTGGAGCTTAGTGTCTTCGGCTAGTCGTGGGTGCCCTGGTTGTGCTTCTGCCTACCTCTTCGGGGATATGGCCGTGAAGATACTTATTATAGATATAATTAATTCCTATAACTGGCTTATAGGAATTCATTATTTCTAATAGATTCGTTAGAGTTGAATTTTCCTTAAAAAAATAAAAGACAATATTCTTAATGTAGAATAAGTATATTGAATAATTAAATAATGTTACTTCAAATATTTTGCCAAAAAAAGACTTAGGTGTAATCGTAAAAGTAATAATAAAAATTACCTAGAGTTCAGAATATTTCGAGTTCAAGTGAAAACATACAATTTAGTGGGAAGATATTATTTTATATAGGAAAATGTGGAATATTTAACACGCTTGTTGTGATTTGACATGCAACTTCTTATACTTGTCATCACAAAGTGGTAGGCTAAACAAGGTTGCATGAGAAGCGACAACATGCATGATAAGATTATTCGGTCAAACCAGTAAACGTGCGTAACAGTCTATTATTTGACTAATAATAATTTTATCATTACAACCTTTGCGACAACGGAGCAAATTTCTAGTGCTATTTACTCAATAATAAATATATATAAAATGTATGGGCACTTCTATTCTTAATACAGGATGTCTCAAAAAATGTTACAATTGTTAGTTGAAAAGAAAAGTGCTAATTTAATAAAGTAGTGCTACAACATTGTTTTAGACATCCTGATCGCTTTAGACTTTACATTTGACTATTTCAATGTTTTCGTCAGTCTTTCGTCCTGCAAGAATGACATGGTGGTCAGCGTGACATTAACGCGTGGTAAAAGCAAAAACTGTTTGTGCTAGTTAAAACATTCGTACATATCCAAAGAAATAATGAAGGAAACACTCGATCTGTATTTCCAAACAGTTTATACTTTACTGTACCTCCTTGTACACTGCAAAAGACTATGCGATATGATAAATTATCAATATATTACGTACACTAATAAGTAGCCATTGAAACTGTAATGGTTACATATAAATAGGCGGAGACCACACTTACAAAGTGTATTTAAACTACAATCCAGATGTATAAAATAATTATGCATCTATTATACAGCTAATCTGCTTAATGCATTTACAATGTCAACAACTTATCTCACAATTCAAAGGCCACGCCAATGTCGAGCCATTAAATGGCGCAAAACATATGTTCCTTGTTTATCCACTTATGATAAATTGTTGACACTACAACTGTGATGTGACGTAGACAATACAAGCAACGTTTGACATCAACGAAGGGTAACATTTCATTTTTGAGAAACTATTCTTAAAACCTCAAAATATCTGCATCGTGCTACGATCTACAAACAGTAAGGACAAATTGTGGAGTAGACATACACACTAATATGTGATTTGGGGGACGGGTTATTTAAAATGTCTATAAGTTACAGGCACTCATGGCTATAACGCCTTCGAACGAACTAGCTCTTAAGAATGTGGTACAGACAATTCGACACTAATTTTAATCATGATGTATGTCCAATCCACCTTGTTCTTTGACTGATTTAAAGATTCGCGCATCCAAATACCAATCAGGACATTATTAATATTTCTTGTCATACATTTAAATCGAAAAAGTTAATATATATGATACGCAAATACTTCGCAAATGAATAACCACAATATCCTAACGCTTCGCAATCTTTCCAATACTGAATATTACGACTATGACATGCATTAAATCACTAATTAATATGCTCCATACTAACATCTTATAATTATCAAACTAAAGATATATTTTTTTATTAAATATTTTTTAAGTGTAAAAATATTTCTTTGAGACAAATTTCAAAGCACTTTTATGCCATGGAGAAATAACGTGCTCTCCCAACTTTGTAGAAATTCACAAAATGTTAATAATGCCCATCGAGCAAAAGTAACATTGAATAATGAATTTATAGTATTCACATACAGATATATTTTATTTAGGATAAAACGTATAAAGTTACCGCAAAATAAACTATACACATTCGCAAAATAATCATGGACGGCAAGTCATTACAACAAATGTTTCCAATGATTTCTAGGCTACTTCAAAATTTGCAAAACCTGGGTTATATTTCACACACGGGACATTGAGACGATCTTAATTATTTTATCACACACTACAATACAGCTATAGTACGTTCGAGTTAAGAAAATGGTGACGTCATTAGCCTTTGTCAGGTTCCCTCAAACCAATTAAATTGTAGAGCATCTAAAAATCTGTAAGTTAATTGGTTGGCTGCGTTGTTAAATTAATGAGGTCACTTATTTCTTAAGGTTTTAAAATAGGACGATACTGTAAACTGTATTACTATTGCTAACGACAATAAGTAAGGCAACTTTCAGTTTATTCAGTGCTCTGGGACACATTTATTTAAGTAGACTACGCCTTATTTTGATTGCGCGTATTTCAAGATTCCCTTTTTATTATTTTTATCTCAATCTGTCGTCAACATTAGAAATAGTATGTTTAAAACAACTCGAAAGTGCATTATTAACGAATTGGTAATAATAATTTGCTTGGACAAGTAAGTGTGCTCAGAAGGTTCGGAATAAACCAATATACTATCTCCATAGCATTTGTCCAAATTACGAACGTCAATTTATACTAACTAGCATTCTAAAAATTTACTAACTACTGAATGTAGAAGACATCCACTCTTAATGTACGCACATAAACACCTACTTCATAAAGATTATTTAATTAAAACTACTCGACGAAGCTGGCAACAAAATATTCATTGCTAGGCATATCTACAAAATCTATTAAGGATATCTGATAATACTTATATTCTATTTGAGTGTACTTAATACTTTTAAACTTGAAAAAGCACATCTCGCTTCGCTGACATTTCAAGGACGTTGCCAATCTATATGCCAATACAAGGACAAAATAGTCAACATATTTCTATATTTTAAGTAACATTCATTATCTTGAGTGTAAATCGAAACATTGACAACGAAAATCACTGTTTCATTAAATACATTGAAAAAACTGAACCAAAACTTAGGGATTTATGTTTGAGACGTTATCTTTACCTGATTTCGTAAAACAAGTTATTGTTTAATTTATCGTTTTGTTTACGTAAATGTTCTCAATATCCTATATATTTTCAAAACTGATTACCTACAAACTAAATCTTCGTAAATATATTTGTCTCTTCGCAATTTCTAGCCCATCACTTATTTTCTCTTATTCCAACATACATATATTCATTCCAAATCTTGCGGGATAGAGTTTCCTCCAAATTCCTTAGACTTTTTTTATACAAAACAAACAAACTGACTGATCACAAGCTAAATGATTATTTCAGCTCGTGACCACGACCAATGTAAATGGGGATTGGTCGAAATGTCGAAAACCTACAAGTAAAACAATATATTAAGACCCAATAATAAACTAATAATAAGTAATTATGGAACGCGTTGGATCCGAGACTGACACCACCTAAGGACCACCTTGAGCGTTGAATATCGACCTAGGTTACTCCGGATACAAACATCTGCATTATATATTATCTGTGTTGGCAATGTTTCTTTGCCATTCCAACCATGTGGTAGTACCAAACGGAGCACACCCTTTCTCAATTTTGCACCATCTCTCAGTCATTTTTTACATCTCTGTAAAGATTTGAATCAATAAAATGACAAAATTGAAATCTTTAAACGTCTGCCAAATGTACATTTATATTAAAAAACACAATAACACGTTTACGAAGTTTTAGTTATTGATATACATTGAAAATTAATATATTGAGAGTAAACAGTTACAATATTGAACGCCTGCCGTAGAACATTTTAAAAATATATCTTGAATCATAATCAAAAATTCATTGGGATGCTGTAAACAGCTTCTGACACCATTAAGCACACACCGTTTCTTATAAAGATGCAGCCAAATTATAGCTATTACTATAATTATACGAAGGCGCTACTATGAGGTATTATCAAAAATTCGTCCTACAGATAAACGAGTATCGACAACACGTCGTCGATTTGTTAATCCCACACAATAAATCCATAAACTATATACAATTACATTTAGTGAATTTTTACGAGGTACCTCATTTTATCAAAGTACAAAAATCGTCTAAAATCGCAAATACACTCAAATTATATACCAACTATATTGTATATGATATATTTTAATATTGCTTATAATGTTGGAAGATCTTTACGTTTTATCAGCTACGATTTGTATATCGATTTGTAGAATATTGTAATAACACCAGCTAGCGACACCGAATTACTACGAACATGCCTCGAGTATGTTACGATACTTTTGTTGCCAGCTTCCATCCTAAACATTTTATATTACGATTTAATATTTCAAAGGCTCACAAGATGCTACATTGCATTTAAGTATAATAATATAAACTTGTAAATAAAGTTCCTATTAAAGTAACGCACATCTACGTTCTTTTTATTAAACTTTACAATACATAAACATTAATGAAACTGCAAATTTCGACAAGAGAATATCAAAAATAGTGTAACGACGATCGTCATCTACAATCTGTGTAATTAATCTGTATTCTAATGACACTATTAGGTCACTTGGAATATCTTAGCCAATTCAATACAAAATGGACTATTGTTCATAATTTTGAATTTTACATAACTTCGTCCATAACGTGGTGTAGCAAACGTCTTCTAATTGTTGGCATTCATGATTATGAATTCATGGTTTCATTAGAAAACATATAGTATAGAATGTTTTAATAATAGCAATTAATTTCTATTAACCATAATGTGGTTGCAGACTATGAGTACGCCGACTACACAGTATGCCATAGTGAGTGTTATAATACAAAACAGTACAAATAATTGTTTGAGATATTAATATTACATTTTTCAAGTTTTAAAATAAGTATGGTAATTTTTCACTACTACCGTGTTGAAGAATACTGAAAAGAATCATGTCATATCGATCAAAGTAAAAAAACATTTTTCTCAAAACATGAATTGTCGAAAAGAATAATTAAGATGAGAATATTCAACGATGTTACCTTCCCACAATCAGTAGATATAATTATTATTCTTTGACCCATATCTTAGGAGTTTTGGCGCAATCGAGAGGAAAGATGGTCGAAGTTTTTTCATAATTATTGAATTTCGTGTTAATATTGAGTGAAATTGGTCAATTTTGGTGGCATTTTGTACAATTTTGTTCAGTGAAAGTGCACAAATGAAATAATTATAAAGAAATTAGCGTATCTCAAATCTCATTACATGAGCTTGTGTAAAAAGGCCACCGCTTTACCCAAGAGCCTGACATGACTTACTGACGACTTATAACTGATGACTAATTAAAATTAATTGAAATTGATATAAAATTTGATGCAAATTTCTACTTGACTAATGGCTAAATACTAACGTGAAGGCCAAAACTTAAAGAGAAAAGAAAAGACCCATAGTTTTAAAACGTGATTTGACAAATAGTGACACTGATCAACTTCTCAGTTAAGTTTGAACTTTATTGTATTGGAAATTAGGAGAATATTTATTTTTGCGCTTATGAACTTTTTGATGTGTGAATTTCATTTTATGAAATTCATATAAACATTTTATTTTAAACCGATTACAAATTTCTCTCGCTATGTTTATGCAACTGATGAATTTAAGACATAGAATTTACACTGTTTTACTTTCGCACAAATACCTATACCAACCAATTAAACTTTATCAATTTTATTAATAAACATATTCAAAAGTAAGCCATGGTTTAATTCTGCAATACGATGTGACAAAGTCAATAATTTCAACATAAACCATGGAGTACATTAGTCTATGTCTATTAATGAGATGATATATGTCTGCCAAACTTTTCTTCTTTTCTGACTGCAATGTAATCGTGTAATCCGATTGTTGTACTTGCCTACTATAGCTTATTGCCACTCTCCATAACATTATATTCTCATATAACAGCCAAAAGGCCAAAATAAAATTAATACTAGAATTAATAGATGAGTAAGCGAAGACTAAAACGTTGTCACACAAAGAAAGAGATCTCGAAAACATGCTAAAAATAACACTCAGTTTAAAACTGCGATTGAAAAATAATGCGTGAACAATTCAAAGAATCACAGTCCAACACTGAGCTTATATTATTTAATACGATACAATAATTAAAATAAAAACGCTAAAATAACAAAGCGAAGCATATTACGTGAGAACGACGACGATTCGAACAGTGATAATTACAAAATAGAAGCCTAGAAATATCTTCACAAATAATAAAATGTAATATTATTTGCAAACTATGTTTAAAACAAACTAGAAAAAAGATAAGATAATCGCCTCTGTAGTCTAGCGGTTCAGTTGTTAGACTTGACTGCATGAGGTCCCGGGTGCGAATCCCGGGTCGGGCAGCAAAAAGAAAAATTGGGTTTTTCCAATTTTCAATAAAAAAAACGTTGCTCGGGATTGGATATGTGCAGGGTTGGCGATAGGCTCCACCTATCACATTGTGGGAGTTGGTGTCTTCGGCTAGTCGTGGGTGCCCTGATTGTGTCCTCTGACTACCTCTTCGGGGATATGGGCGTGAAGATATTTTTTTTTACAAAAAAAGATAAAAGGTTAAACTAAATTATACCGCAGTTTCTACATCTTGGATATCGGATATACAAAGACACAAAATTTTCAACATCCCATTCACGAATTACATCCAAATTACGACGACAGATATTTATGTTTTGAAAAGAAAACAAAAAGCAAACATCGAATGTTATTAATATTCTGCATGATGGCTTTCGTTTTTTCACTATGAAATACTAATTATTTGTCTTTCAAAATATATTGTATTTACTTTTTATTTAAAATTATTAAACGTTACGCGAGACAAACAAAAATACTAAATCCGCTGGCATCAAAATAAAATATTTTTATTAGCATATGTCTATTTAAAGCAAACAGTTCGATCATACCATATCTTTTATCCCGGTCAAATTTCAGGAAGTTTATTTAAATCCCTCATTACTTTGTTTTTTAGTAATCCTACTTGAGTACATTTAGATAAGTCGTCTTTGAGATGGTCCAAACGTTAAATGCTTCGCTTATTAATATCGGTCTATTATTATAACATAAGAAATTAACCCTAATCAATATTTTGTTGTAGTTGTTCATTTTTCATCGCTGTTATTTAATACCTAATTAAACTAAACGCCGAGAGATCTTAAATAAAAAGGTATTAAATATTTCGCTTATTGCTAATAAAGAATGAGCCGAGGACTTACCGTGACGTCTTAGAGCAGTTTTTTTTATAATACGATGCATCAACCAAAAATACTACCAGATTACAATCGAAATAATGTACAGCTTTGACATGAGTATTGGAATAATACGGCTTTAAGAGGCCACGAAATAAGACTCGAAGTGAGTAACTGATTTAAAAAAAAAACCTCAACATCACTGACTAGTTTCATTTCAACTTGTTGCTGAAATTTTAGAACATTTTTGTGCAGTTCGAAATTTAATGTGAAAGTCTTATCGATAAAATTTACGCCCTTATCATATATTAAGACTGACTTTGTCTTGAGTGCACATTATGAGTGAAATGTTGCTTAGCCCCTTTGTTCAAACATCGCCATGGAATAGTCCAAGTACAACCAATTAACGTTCAGACAGAAGCTTACAAAAGCACTAGATTTCTAATACAAAACTAAAGCCCGCATTAACATCTTAGGAAAATACTTAAGAGTAAGTTGTTGTCACATTCAAGTATTATCATGAACATTGATTTCGGATTTCTTAGAGATCTTTCGAAGTATAACTCGTAACGGTCGCATATTCAACCAAAAAGGCAACACAAAGTTGTGAAATAAACAGTCATAACACTCGGGGCTCGAGTCTAATTCGTGTTAGGTCACCGTCATTCAGTCCAACCTTAATATGCGGATTCAGATTTTTGTGGGAGCAAGCAACACTTATAATAAATGACAATTTGCTATTTGAGATCAATTACCCTCTTACAGTGTTTAATTATAACTAAAAGAGGTATTTTATAAACGTGATCTTGCATTTTTTTGCATATTTTTAGTCTAAGAAATAGAAAAAAAATTAAATTAAAATGAAATTATCAATATGTACTGTTAAATTCACAACACCAACTGTAGTTTCCCTCTCAATATTCAACATACATAATCATCGACAGCTCCAGCTTGAGTCTATATAAACTTGAAGTCTTATTTAATACACCAAAACTAAGTGTTCAGAAACACTTCACTGGCTAATGTCACGAATGAATTCTGTAATAGCAAAATACGCTTTATAAAACAAAATGAGCAATACGTAAGAAAACATAACCTCAATAATTATTTAATTATTTTGCAAAAGAAAAATAATACCATATAATAACATAATCCGATTATTTGGATTTGGGGAAGTTAAATCGAAATTTGAGCTTATTATTAAACTACTATGAAATATTTTATCCCAGATGAGGTATGTTTTTGCTCAGATTCGTTGTGGATTCTCTCAATTAAGCGTATTTTTATTCCGATCAATACCGTAATGCGTATGCGCATTATTGCACTCCGTTATATCTTATTATAATGTGTAGTCACGTTTGAATCTTTGACATGATTCATACAGCGCGTTTAACGCGATGGTCATAATGAGTCTGCACAGATATAAATCGTTTAGTGTTTTCCTTGATATTACAATGGAACTTGACATGTTTAAAATAACATAAATGTATATAATACTACTAATTGAAATACACATCAGATGTTTTAAAAATATAGAAGTAAAGTAACTAAAATCAAAATATTTTGTAACATTTTTAAGCAGCATTATACATTCATGGTTCATTATGGAAACTCACAGGCTCAAAAGGTGCCAGTCAATGGTTTTGTCTTAATTTCAATCTTTTATAATTTTATTACCTAATGACCACTTTCTTATTGATAATTTATTAAAAACAACGTAACTTAACATGCATATTGCAATAAAATAATAAACGTGTTGTGGGATATGACAATAAGTTATTTTTTTAATGTCAATTTCGAAGTTTTATTGAAGATTTGGTTATTTTTATAAATGGTTTTTGAAACTTCGTGCTTCCACAACTACTGAAGTTACTATAATCTTTTTATTTCTGGTATCAGGTGCTCATGAAAAAGTAATAAACATTCTGCAACCGAATATCACAGTAAGTTACGTCCAGTTATCAAAGTCATATGGAATGCTTTGTCTTTGTTTGTAGTGCTTGCGAAACTGATTTCTATACTATATTCGAATCTCATCACAAACGAAACTTAGTCTTCTAAAAGAACAAGGTTATTTAATTATGAAGTACGATGAATAAGTTTAAGTACATACACATTTACCACGTTTATTAGTCGCATAGGTAATATTTTACACAGAGTATCGCAAAGCCGACTGTAATGATACATGGACTTCATCGCTTTACTTTAAATTTTGACACACAAAGCCAACAGAGGTCGTCCTACCGCGGTCTAAATATTTACACATTAGGAATTTGCCGTCGAAATGCCGTTACGCAGCATATTTTGAAAAGTGCGCGTGCGCATCAACCAATAGCAAACAAACTCAATGTGGTGCATACGACTAGCGGAGATAATATTTACAAGTATATCGACTTAGTTTATAAAAGTGTTTACTGTGTAAGAAAGTGGTCACAAATGTAGTTTCGTCAGAGCAGTGGTTGCGCGGGCGGCACAGAGACCGTGCGCTAGGGCGTATGCCCTAGAGCGTGTGCCCTAGAGCACGGGCACTAGAGCGTGTGCCCTAGAGCGTGTGCCCTAGAGCGCGGGCACTATAGCATGTTCCCTAGAGCGTGTGCCCTAGAGCGCGGGCACTAGAGCGTGTGCAGGTGGCGGCAGCGGCAGCGGCGGCGGTGAGACAGTTTGCGCGCGGCGCACCGCACCGTACAAACTATCGGCTGCCGACGTCATTTGCCATTCGTCTGTAGCGCTGCATTCAGTTGGGTCCATAGGTCCTTCTTGCACGACTTCGATCTGATGTTACATACGTACATCAATCAATTAATAGCCATTAATCAATAATCATACTATAACATATATAGGTTATTTAATTTCACGCAACCGTCTTCAAAATTGGATTTAAAGCCAAGATCAATAATACACAAACTGTTAATTATTCATCAAAATTTATTTTATCACCTTCAAAGTATGCTCCTTTAGAATCGAAACATCTACGCCAAAGAATAATCCAATCATCAAAAAATTTAAACGTTGTTTCCGGAATTGAGTTCAGTTCTTGCCGCGAGTTTTCTTTTAAAGAAAGAAAGAAAATTATTTATTTGCGGAATGTGTAAGTGAGATGTTACAAACATATTCTACCATATTTCGGTGTGCAAATATTTTAATATTTATAAAAAATATTATTTAATTACATATACTATTACTTTAAATATTTATATTTATAACTGGTTTAATTATTTATTACCAAACATTTTACAACTATAATTAAATTTAACCCTGTCTACCGTAAAACTACCACCGTTTCCAAACCTAGGCAGACAGGAGAAGAAACGGCGAAATAAACTTCTCGGCAACCATAACTTTTATTATATTTGGCTAATAATTATTATAATTATTTTACTATACATTCTTGTCTACAAGAAAATCGTTGACACTATAATATGTTTTCTCTAACAGGTCAAATACCTTCCTTCGAAATCTTTTAAATAGAAGTAATTTGAGATTATCAGGAATTTGGCTGTACGAACGGACATGCAGTAAACATTATTTTTATAAATATTAAGTTTTTGTTTATGTCTTCTACCGATTAAAGACGGGTGCCACAAAGTGGTATTTGAGGTTTACAGTAACAGCTATGATGTTGAATGGACCATCTTGTTGACAAAGAGGAAAATTTGAACCCCTAACTCCACTGATCGTCCACAAGGCTCGGAACCGATTTTCGAAAGGGACATACGTTTGTGTGGCGGACTTAGATAATTAGATTTCTGGATCTGGATATTTTTTTAAGTTGTTAAAGTATCGATGTGTCATTATTTCCATTTATTTATTTTCTCGATGACGGTTCTAATTTGATAATTGTTGTGTCGTGACAAAATAAGTAATGATATTGATCGCATACATTTATTATATTTTGAACAAAGACAAATACAACGAAAATATTCAAATACATTTTTTCAAGGTGGGAACACTCAATGACCCAGCGTCATTTTATGTTTGTTTTAATCTATCACTCGCAACAAGTCGGTTGTGCTAGTCACTACATTTCTGTATGCTGAGTTTTTTCACATTATCCATACGTTACGTTGTGTATTTTGTGGTCTTCCACGTTGGTTGCTGCCCAGCTGTCAAATATCAAAACTCCGAAAGGATTGGTTCTAAAAAGGCAGGCGCGAGAACTAATGATTAAGGTTCGTAATTACTTTGAAACAAAGTATCAAAATGGTGGCCCGCTATTACCACTTTTGCAAGTGCGAGAGCGTGTTGCGGCCGTATTGTAAGTTAGTGGACCTACTGTTTCAACAATTAATACCGAAGCTTACAGTACAAGTGGCACTCTGAGACTGCCGCGGTAAAGCCATTGTTTAAGCAGGCATGAGTCACCCGATTGCGGGGCGAAGAGGGGGGGTACGCATGTGCAGTAACACCAATGCAATCAATGCCACCTAGAGGCGAGTTGCTGAACTTAAGAGACAAGCGTGATCTAAAAGTCATTAAAAGTTCTGCTATTCATCGATAGATGACAAAAGTAAAAAGTATCACCGCTGTGGCGGTCGGAGTGGGTGGTGTTGGGTTATTTTCGTTACGGAATTTCCGGATTCGGTCTCCACGCTCAAGGCCCGAGATAGAAACTATGCAATAGCTAAATAAGCTTTGTACGCCGATGAAAAAAAGCTACCACGTCATATGAAATCGGTTGACAACTTTGACGCTGATGCTATTCGCCGTCATGTAATGAATATTACTTGTCTTAAAAAAACGCTTAGCGCTTAAAAAAATGTTTGGTCCTTTACGTGAATAAGGTTTTGTGGCCAAAAATCATATTAACCTTAGTTTTGGAAAAAATTGGATTTTCTTATAAAAAATAGGACAAACGAAAAATATTGATGGAGCGTCACGATGTTGCTATGGCTCGCTGCGAATTTTGAACGAAGACTATTGACGGGACTTGGTGAAATGCAAACCACACATTTTCGAAGAATTGGACTGACCACACCACCGCTTCCACTACTTTGATTAAAATAAATAAATAAAGATTACCTGTCGGTATATAATTACTTCGTTTCATTGTCGATTTAACAACAGCTCCGAAAATTTCAAAGAAGTAGGCATTATTAATCAAGAATTTATACGTGTAACATATTGTGATGAAATATAATGCTATAATTATACATAATATTTTTATTATTCAGCAGAAGTTTAGTTTTTCACATTTTGTAAAAAAGGGTCTGTTATCGTGCTACGTTTATAGATATAGCTCTATAGCAACCACTATGTTGTATAACATCACTACCCCTCCATGAAGTACAGTATTATTTGTGTGACATTTTAACGTAAACAACACAAAATTACATGGGCGTCGATCGTGATCGAGAAAATAAAGAAATTGAAATAGTATAGTTAATACCCTTGCTACAAACATATAGCGTGATAGCTTTGTGGTAAATTCAGTTTAAGTAATTTGTCAAAAAACTTTTTTTTATCATTTTGCCTATTGATTAAAAATGAAGTTCGCAAATCGTGCCTTGGTCGTTTCGGTATGTATGTCAGTTTCGTTGTAGACACTTCCGTCCTGCATATAGGATTATTCCAAGGCACTAAATTCTTCTACAACACAGCAATCGATTGATTTTATAAAGGATGTATACTTCTTACCATTAAAGAATCATACCGCTTGCTGGCCGTCCAATACAAAATTAAAGCTAGTTATTAAAAATTAAATTGTATTAGGTATTAAAATACTAGACAAACCTGCGTAACGATGCTAGCCATTCCTTGAACTGTGTATTACCCTCTGGCGTTAGTTGAAAAGCCGTTCTGGCGGAAAGAACTATTCCCACAAATTCTTCATACTCCACGGAAGTCAAATGATATAGTTTTTGATGAATACATTGAATGTACCTAAAAACAAA
>NJDC01004409.1:24814-36219 GCA_002245475.1 Calephelis virginiensis
TTGGCACCTATCATGTTGTAGGATTTAGTCTTCGGCTAGCAGTGGGTGCCCTGGTTGTGCATCTGCTTACCCCTTCGGGGATATGGACGAGAAGATAGACTAAACATACTTTACTTCAAAAATACTTAACAACTCTTTACTGAGCATAAAATGCTAAGAATTTGTAAATAAATGCTTCGAACTAAATAATAAACAAATGCAACCTTATCCTTGCATTGATTTGGGAGACCTGTATACATTTTAGAATGATCATAATAAATTTAAACTTTCGGTTCACCCTCTCCGTATTACTAATTGTCAACTATTGGTAAAACTTCATAATTATGGACTTCAAATAATTTTTAAACTTTTCAGGCTCTATTTATGTTAGCATTGCTGTACTCAAAGTACTTTGGTACCAAATAACGATACTTAAGGCATTTCTTGTTTTTTGAAACGTTAAATAGAAACTATTTGGGTGGTCACTTAAAGATAATCAGGATGTGAAATTTTCTCATAACATCGACTTACATAACACATGGGGAGATTAAGAAAATTACTTAAATTCCAGAGAATGGTTATGTGCCACTGATATAGGAAGAAGCTATTTTTTGTCAAAAACACATTTCATTTAAAAGATAAATTATGTCGATAGTAGAGTTTGGGATTGTTTTCTATAATTGAAAATAGCAAGAATAATTAAGTTTCTACTATTAAATTTACAATTTTAATTGAAATAACCGGAGACTAAACAAAATTAAATGTCGATTACAAACTGAAAAAAATTAGGCACACGTTCCCAAAAATACACACATTTGAAAATATTGCATATTTTTGTTTTTATTGTATCTTTGTTTTTTAAAGGCGTATTTTTTAAAAATTTGACTCGTCTGAGAGCTAGAAAGTATACCTACTAATTTAATTAAAATAAAATTAACAATTTAAAACAGGAAAACTTAGGAAAGAGACAGAAGGTCTATCCTTGTCTGCGGATCCGGACCAAAACAAGGAAAATTACTTATGATATTACTACAAATTTATTACTTATTTATTTGTATTGTTATTGTTTGTGTACAAGAAAGTATATTCATTCATAGTTTATATCTATTTTGTCCTACATACAAATAGTGAACTGGTCTTTAATTTATTCTAAAAATATGTAGATCTTATCATATTGTCGCTGTAGATACAGGCCGCGATAAAATCCCACTCTGTAATGTGAAACGAAGAGAACGTCGTATCGCAAAAATATGTCCTGTTTTTATACTTATAAAATCGTGAAAAAGCTATGTCTGTACATTGAAGTTAAAAATAACCAACGTTGTCGATTAGCATCTACTATTTTACTTCTATTAAAGATAATCTACACTCCTATTTAACCGATTTCGATTTCATATCAGCTTAGATTTTAATCTTTAATCAATTTCTATTAATTTAATTAGATCGCCTCTAAGGCCTTTGGTTGGACTTGACTGCATGAGGTCCCGGGTACAATTCCCGGTTCGGGCAACAAAAAGAAAATTTGGGTTTTCCAATTTTCTAAAAAAAATGTTTCTTGGGATTGGATATATGCCCGGTTGGCGTTAGGCTTGCCACCTATAACATTGTGGGACTTAGTGTCTTCGGCTAGTCGTGGGTGCTAGTTTGTGCCTCAGCCTACCTCTTCGGGGAGTGAAGATACTTTCTTGTTTTAGATTTTAACGATACGATCTACGATTTAACTGCAATTAAAGATAATCTACGCTCCTATTTGACCGATTTCGATTTTATATCAACTTAGATTTGAAATGGGAATCCTTGCCTTTCAGTTTCAGTTTTTTATTTTGAAACGACTAATGTCTTACTAACCTCGCGGTTTTTACAACTTCACCGGACTTTGTGGGCAAACAAAGTGATCTAAACATCATTATTTAGGTGGATTGGAATGTTCTCTTAAGTCTCAGCAAAAAGGGCTCTCTTTCGGGAAACCGAGCCACACAGGCACAAGCGGTTATATTGGTTTCATATGACGCAATATCAAGCAGACAATTAGCTTATCATTTGGCTAAAAAGTTTTTTAATAATCTGTCACAATATTTTTCGTGAAGTTTCCTTAATGTGTATAGATCCAGTTATTTTGTAATTTTATATCAATTAAATTTAAAACAATGTTATTTACAAAAGAATACTGTTCCCCGCGGCTTCTCTTGCTATAAATTTACATGAACATTATACTATATTTTAAATACAAAGAAACTGCACCTCCGTATGCAAATTTAATTAAAATCAAACAACGTGATACATAAATATATTAAGAGCTAAATAACAAATACTAATTAAGATTACGAATTTCCACTTTTGTTTATATTTGTCTTTTAGTTCCAATTTAATCAGGGTTTCACTATTTGAAATATTGAAGACTAATTTAAAGTCAAAGCTAAATTTCATTAAATTCATTCATTAAAAGAAAACATTTTTGTTTTTAATAATGTGTAGTTACTAATGGCTTGCAGTCGAAGTCGCGGGAGTTGGCTAGTTTAGTAAATTTAATGTCCAACTTCACTCTCGTTTATTTTTAATGGAAACGGAACTTAGTATTAAGTTGGGAGATTAAATTCCGACTGTAATGAGTATTATTAAGGACTAGATACAGACTCAGGTCCATTAATTTTAATAGAAGTGCAGAGGATCAGTGTTAGTAGAATATTTCACGTATTTTTAGTATTTTATTCTTGCATTCTAATGAGGTGTTTACTGGATTGTCTTTTTGGTTATTTTTAAATAGCATCCTATAGATAAAATTTATATGACAAGATTAAAACCGATTTCACGGAATGAACTCTATTGAACAACAATTGTAATAACATATTTTTATATTAAAATGACTCCAGAATAGTTAGATTTTATTACAAAAATCTTATGTTGCTAGTCCAATCTGTGTTTAATACATTAAGATTAAGTTTTTCAGTTTTAATTAAATTTGCAATTTCTTTAAAAATATACAATCAAATAGCATTTGATGACAGAAATTATAGTTTTTTTTTTTTTAAACAAAAAAATTGGTTTTTTTTGGTCAATATTGAAATCATCGCCGTTAAGTTTAATAAACGGACCTACTTATTGACAAAAAGTCTGACGCCTTTGCCAGAGGGTGTAACCATCCCGACATTTTTAATCTTCGCTCCTACCTCGTTAAAAATTAGTTTATAACTTTTTATAATATTATGTGATAAAAGTATAGATTACATTTAGAATCCGATGTTATTTATGGACAGACTAGTCTATCTTTGAACTTAGTGTCTTCGGCTAGACGTGCCTCTGCCTATCTTCGGGGATATAGGCGTCAAGATACTTTTTTTTCACTTGGTATCACAACATATTTTCATAGGACACAATATTCCATACACATGTTATGTACTCGTTTACTTCTGAAACCGAATGTATGCGAAGAAATATTGAAATTGAGAATTTGGCACACTTATAGTTTATGTGTAGGAGAAGTGCAGAACGCTTATATTTTTTAATAGTAATGCTTACAAAGTACATTAGTTGGCTTAGACTCGGTTTATTGTGTGCGTTTTGCACAAGTATTGAATACGACTGTTGCGATTTAGGGTTAAGCAATTTCTAACCTAATGCACTTTTATCTTAGATTATTCACTGTTTACTTCATAAATCATAACTGACTGACATTGACTGACATTTTTATGTTCATATTTTTAAAAACCGAAACTTATAATTTATTATTTTACAAATAACCTACCGGTTTCGTTTATGTCAGCATCATTAGGGCTAGACCTTAAACTACTAAAGAATATTTTTGATTTATCTAAAATAATAAATTAAAAAATTTGTAAAATAATAAATAAGTGATAAATAAGACAGTACAAGTATTTCTTCATTTAAAAATATGAGTATTTGGAAGTTTTACCAAGCACCGACGATGGAAAACATCAAAAAATATCAGGTAATTTTTTATGTAGTTGATCTCATAAAATGACCTCAATGCGTCCAAAATAAAACATCATCAATATAAAAAAAAGTATCTTCACGCCCAAATCCCCGAAGAGGTAGGCAAAGGGACAACCAGGGCACCCACGACTAGCCGAAGATACTAAGTCCCACAATGTAATAGGTGGCAAGCCTATCGCCAACCGGGCACATATCCTACATATACATACCCGGGTCGATGTAACGTAGTGGGGGTGGCTTAGCTACCACCCACCACTATGTTAACAGAAAAATAAACAAACAAACAGTCAAACTTGCTTAAGTTTGGCTGTTGGTGGGGAATCCTGTTGATTTGAGGTTAAAATAAAAATCTAAACAAAATTACACTGTATTTAAAATTAAAAAGTCTCGATAAAGGTCTGTGCACTGTACACTATAAAAGTTTCTGTCGGCTAAAGAAAAAGGAAAATAGATGGGCGTGGGATACGTCGGTGGCTCAACGACTGGTCGACGGAGCACGGAGCGCAGCACGAAGGACCGCTGCTATAGGCCTCAGCGGCTGGAGTAGGGGACCCTTTGGCACCTTCCCTCAGCAACCAGGAGCAGCAGTAGAAGAGGGCCGCTTGGAAGGTGGCCAGAGAAGTACACCGGCGGGGCAGCTACCGCTGGTTCAGGGTCCTCGGGTCCACCACCGAGGAGCGGGTACCAGGCAGCAGGCACCAGGTAGTAGGCACCAGACAGCAAGCACCAGGTAGCAGGCAGCAGGCAGCAGTTCCTCCATAACTTCTTCTTATTATTTATTCCGTTGACTTAGGCCACAAATAGAATGCCCAGATCGGCTGGATCGTCATCCTTTTATACTGGCTCGACCTGTTTCGAAATTTTCAATTTAAAATTACGCGATCTGATTGGTCGATTTAAAATTGACGTCACCTAAACGTCCTCTTTTCTCATAAAAAATAAATACATTTGACATCTTCAAATTAGTCATTACTGTCATTGAAAATGTCAAAAATGGTATAATTTGGTGTATTTTAGTGATTTAAAAGGATTATTGAAGAGAAAAACTGTGAAAAACACAGTAAAAACAGAAACAATAACAATCATAAGGGACACAAGATCAGAAATAGTAAAAAACAGATATTTACAAGGATCGAAAGATGTACGCATTACAAGTAATTTAAGTTTTTAGGATGCACTCGTCCTATTAGCACTCCATCATGTCCTACTGGAATTCTACAAGTAGTCGAAGATCCGATGTTAGGTCTACCTAGTACCTACACCTAGCTGATAATAGGATGAAACCAGTTTTAAAGCAAATTTAGTAAATCAGAAAATATATTAAAAATGGGTTTCCTGAAAAAATCCTTTTAATTTTTTTATTACTTGTTTTTTATTTATTAATTGGTGCAATATTTAGATTTATCCCGACTTAAAGTAGGAACAAATCAATAAATAAAGCATTACCCGCACTACCATGCATTTGCCACACACAAACAAATATATTGATGATGACGATAAAAAATCACAGATGGCGCACTAAAAAGTTTGGAAACAAAGTAGTTGGTCTTCAGAAATGAAGATGGCATTCTTATCAACAAGATATTACAATTTATTAGGGTCGAATTTTCTTAATAGTTTTGTTAAATTTTTGAAAGTGACATAACCTGAACTGAAGCTTTAGAGGAGAATGTAGTGCTAGAACAAATGAATAAAAATGTGTACGTATCTTGACAGTGTTTTAGCTGTGTTTAGAGAACAGTGTGAATAGAGCACTGGATAAGATACTTTAAAGTGAGAGTAAGTTAAGTAGACTAACTTTTTATAATTATCTACTTATGCCAAACTTTAATTTATGGAAAAAAGAGCAAGGGATATTAAAAAAGCGTGAAGAAAAGATAAAAACGGTCGAAATCGCTGATGGTATTTACATCAGCAAGCTTTTTTTGAAAGAAAGAAAGAAATTTATTTGCGGAATATGTGTGTAAATGAGATGTTACAAAAACAGTTAAATATGTCAACTTAATCTACCATATTTTGGTGTGCATAAAAAAAAAATTTAATTACGTACACTTTGACTTTAAAGCCAATTATTTATATTTATAACTAGTTTAATTATTTGAAAGAATATGTATGTTAAAAGTGTTATAAAAGATATTTGTTAATACCAATATATTCTACCACGTTGTGGTGTGCAATTATACAAATTTATTATTAAGATTTATAACATATTGTGTTTTAATATTTGAACAAAATTTTAAATATAATTAGGTTTAACCCTAACTACCATAAGCTACCACCGTTTCCAAGCCTAACCAGTCAGGAGAAGAAACAGCGAAACAGTGTTATGGATTATGAATATAATTATGATAATGGAAGGCAAACAAGCAGACGGACTTCTTGATGGTAAGAAGTTCCTACCGCCTAGAGACACTAAAGGTAGTAATAGCGCGTTGCCAACCTGAGGCCGGGATGTTAGGCCTCGAGCAAAAGTAAGTTTACCGGCTGCCATACCCTCCGAACCGGAACACGTCAACGGCAAGCATTGGATGTTTAGGTGGCAGGAACAAGATCAGAAATAAATTAAGATTGAAAGAAAATTTGGTGTAAAAAAAGAGAAATGGAGTGCTTTGTTGATTTTATCATGTGACTAATGAACAATGGCGAAACAAATATTAATAAAACAGACGCAGAATGCTAATGTAGGAAGGTAACCGGAGAGACTTAGGTTGACATTCCACCACCAAATTTCTAGTCCATCCTAGTATTATCCAATGATGTTAAGAGTCTTCGATACTACTATGTTTTCATAACAAGAAGAAACAAGAAGAAGAAGAAGAAATTAACGTGAACGAAGCTATGTAGGCTGGAAGGAAGCGTACCACTTGGAACTCTATACTCTAACGACTGTGGCAAAAAAACTCGGTTGCTATCCTATTAAATGAATGTGAAACAGAGTATCTTCACACCCATATCCCTTAAGAGGTAGGCAAAGGCACAACCAGGGTACCCACGACTAGCCGTAGACACTAAGTCCCACAATGTGATAGGTGGCAAGCCTATCGCCAACCGGGTACCTATCCAATCTCAGGCAACGTTATTTTTATTACAAAATTAGTAACGCACAATTTCTATTTTTTTTGGTTGACCGACCCAGGAATCGAACCCGGGTCAAGTCCGACGCCGAACCGCTAAACCACAGAGACGATTATGTGTAACAGAAAAAGTGTTTTTGGAAATATTAACAATGAAGGTATTCAAGTGCTAACAATGAAGACTGTTAATATATCAAAAACTATTTAAAACATTCAAGCTGTATTTTATTACTTATTGTCACATATTTCATATCTTATTGATTCATAGCTATCAATATTACGCAATGGTGCTGATTCTGACACAGTTTTAATAAAATTATTTTGAATGTGTGCTATCTTTTTGTTATGAAATAATTAAAAAAATAATTGAAAAATTTAAGACATATCAAATTAGTCAGGGCATAACAAACTTGTACAAGTTTTCAATCGATATATTCCAGAATATAGATATCAAAGCCAATCCCCATAACTTTTCTAATATAAAAGACAGTGCTTCTATGGGTCAGTAAACAGGCAACAACTTTTACTTTTCAACAAATAATAAATCATCAAAACTTTAAAAAACTATCTGTAATTGTAAATAGGTTATCAACATTGACTGCAAACGTCTATAGAAATGTTGCGTCTAAACCGATCTGAAAAAACTAAACGTGTTTTATCTCTTTCTAATATTAACGTTAAAAGAAGATAGCTATAAATTAAAATAAGGTTTAGTTAGTGCGCAGTAGAATTACCACCAATACGGAATTTAAATAAAAATAACAATTTTATACACGCCTACATAGTCGTAAAAAGATTAGCTAACCTTTTTATTGTTGTAGCTTGTAACTCTAGTATCATTTATTTTTTGGTGATTAGTTAATCTCTTTTCATGGATAGAAAGAAGGTTAATAAAAAGTAATTTAATGTACATTTAGATTAAATTAATTTCATCTGCTTGGTTGTAGAATAACCAGTAAAAGCATAAATTAGAATTAAATACCAGTTTATTATGAACACAATTGCATAACATTTTTTACGAGCTACTTAAAAGTAGGCCTTTTTCTTCCACGCATTTCTTTTAAATAGTGAACTCGGATCAACAGTAACTTTTTTATGTAAGAGGTCAGGCAACAAGCACAAAGATTTGATGGTGAAAATTAACCTTGGTCGTTCGACACCATAGATGTTATAGGTCCTGAGGAAGGGTTGTGCAAGCCTATTTTACCCACCTTACTGGAATATAACGTAGTCATAATGGATCCCCTTACCTAGACAAGTTTTTCTATAGCACCCTACCTCCACTTCAGGTAGTACTACTATTTATATTATGCGCTTCGGCTTTACCCTTTTTTCACTTTATAATTTTATTTTTAAATTTGCTTACTTAATCTAAATTTAAGCGAAATGATTAATTATGTAATAGCAACTCTATATAGAGCTGTTATTACATCGTATTACAATGTTGTTAAAACATAGCCGAAGCGCTTAATTTAAATAGTACTACTATAAGTGGTACTCTGTGGTCTGGCGGTCCGGGTGTTGGACTTGACTGCATGAGGTCCTGGGTTCGAATCCCGGGTCGGCCAACATAAAGTGAATTGGATTTTTCCAATTTTCTAATTAAAAAAAATTATGGTCGGGATTGGAAATGTGCCCGGTTGGCGATAGGCTTGCCACCTATCACATTGTGGGACTTAGTGTCTTCGGCTAGTCGTGGGTGCCTTGGTTGTACCTCTGCCTACCTCTTCCGGGATATGGGCGTGAAGATACTTTTTTTTTACTATAAGTGTATACGCATCGGGTTATAATGTTTAAGTTGCCTATAAACCTGCATACGCAAAGTCTTTGGTGTGTATAATCGCCGAGTATTTCTAACCATCACGTTATCTCTTCGCTTTATTGACTATATCACAAAAAAGGCGATAAGGCGACTAAAAAGAGTTGTAAATAAGGCGTAACGAAATCTTCGGTGATTTCGCACGCCTCTTAGTTTTAAAGCTACAAAAAAAGTATCTTACACCCATATTCCCAACGAGGCAGAAGGTCGAGGCAAAACCAAGGCACTCACGACCAGCCGAAGACAGTCTCACAATGTGATAGGTGGCAAGCCTATCGACAACCGGGCACATATCCAATCCTGGCACCGTTGTTTTTAACATACTTTTTTTTATTTTGTTGCCCTACCAGGGAATCGAACCCGGAACCTCAATAAGTGAACTCAGACGCCGGACCGCTAGACCACAGCAGCTACATTAATTATTTTGATTATTCCAAAGATAATACATATCCAATATAATATTTATTTGATATCCAGATCTACTTGTCTTTTTTATTATGAACATTACGGAACTCCCGAGTCTTGGGACATTTGCGCCTGTAAATTTCGTTGTACCTGTACCGACAGTCGTTACCCAGTACAAGTAACGCTAGATTTTTCTAGCTGACATTTAGGGAAGGAATGATGACGCCGTAAAGTAGAAAAATGGAAGAGGAAGAACATTCCAGCCAAGCAGAATGTAGTACCTCACACCTGGGGACCAAGATCAGAAGAGTTCGAACTTGTAAACAGGGCCACGAACTCTAACATTGCGATGTAGGTTTTACTCCAAATAATGTGCCCTGCGTCGAAAGTTGTAGCGAGTGACATAGTTATAGTTAGCCAAAAAATCTAAATTCAAAGTCAAATATTCATTCATTTAAACTCATAGAGTATGGAGAGTGTAAAAATCTCTATTTTGTCGCTATAAGGAAAGTTCGGTAGCTAATATTATCTTACATTCTTCCGTTATGATGTAACATTAGTAAAAGTGATTTTAAAGGTTTAGAATATGTTTTTTTTATATATTTAACGCACATGGATTTCCTGGCAGTTAGAAATACAAGTCGCCTGAGAAACAGTTTGTAGACACCAAAGTTGTTAATTATGCATTTCATATTTATAATAAAACTGTAGAAGAGTGTATTTTGTACGTTAAAGATATTTAAAAAATAGGAGCAAACGTCTAAAAAGAGGAAACATAACACGTTTCTCCTGTAATTAGAATTTTCGTGTATCAGTCTGTTTGTCCATCTGTATTATAACTGCAATTCACGCCTACTGAACCGGTTGTAGTGAAAATTAGCTGGTAGTTTCTCGATGTTGTATGAAATACTTTTGGTCATTATGAGTGAAATTCATGACAATATGTATATTTTTTTATAAAAAAATTTTCCTCTTATAGGAAACAACTATAGTGATGATGTTATTTATATGATCTTGAAATTAGTGTTATGTAATGCTAAAAGTTTAATAACCTTGAAGATCTCTAAGAAGTGATACCGGTTTGTTTAAAAATAATAAATGACATATTACGTGAAAGTTAACAAGTGCTATCGTCGACTAATATTCATATTCTAACAAACGTATATACTCGTATGTGTTTTTTTAATGATACTGTAAGACAAACAAGCAGACGAATTTCCTGATGGTAAGAAATTCACGCTGCCTAGAGACATCAAAAGTGGTAATGGTGGTAAAAAAAATGTGTGTATCCATGCTAATAAAATAAATCTGTTTGTTTGTATTTGTATGAAACTCGATTCTGTGCAAAAGAAGTCACAGGCAAACTGCAAGTTATTTAATTGCTTATATATCCTTGAAGTTGAATCAATTCGAGTAATTTGCCCAAATAAAATAAAAATCATTGCCTTCTATTTTTTCTGTGATGCACAGACTGACTGGCAGTTAAATGAATATTACTTTACCTTGTATTATTATGTAAGATTACGGTAAAATTTAATCAAAACTTTATATTAATGCCGTTATAAGTTATTTTAAGAGTGAACCAAACCCGCATTTTACCTCCAGGCGGAGAGTAACAAAAACTGTCAAACAACTTGACACATGACAGCGAATTGTCATTAATTAGAGGTTATAATTTTCTTACATGTTGGATGCTTACATACATAGATATACATACATAAGTAAAGGAAAAACTTTGAAACTCTTTTGCGAAAATTAGGCCGACAAGTATAATAAAAAAAGCTTTATTTTTAGGAGAGTTTAAATTTTGAGTGCATAAAGCTATTTTCATATATGGTCGCCTCTGTAGTCTAGCGGTCCAGGTGTTGGATTGGACTGCATGAGGTCCCGTGTTCGATTCCCGGGTCGGGCAACAAAAAGAAAATTAGTTTTTTTCAATTTCCTAATAAAAAAAATGTTGCTCGGGATTGGATATGTGCCCGGTTAGCGATAGGCTTGCTACCTATCACATTGTGGGACTTAGTGTCTTCGGCTAGTCGTGGGTGCCCTGGTTGTGGCTTTGCCTAAATCAGCCTTTCCCAAAGTGGGCGATAACGCCCCCTTGTGGGCGCTGGAAGCCTAGAGGGGGGCGGTATAAATCTTGAAAAAATTGTTTTTTTTTTAAACTAGGCGCAACA
>NJDC01004409.1:74764-88646 GCA_002245475.1 Calephelis virginiensis
GCCGCCGGGAGTAGCTAGTTCTTTATATAAGCACAAAATATGAAATGTGACATATGTGGTATATTATAACTTGCTATATTCATTTTTAATAGTAAACTTAGTATATTATAACCAATTTTCGAGGGAGGACCATACGGCTGTGAGTTTAATATGTGACAAAACATTTTAATGGATAAAGCAACTTTCATGATTGTATTTTTAGAAATCGGGTTATTAAACATTTAAATTTGATCGCGACTTGCACAAATTGTTTTTGAGTGATACTGAATAATGCGTTTTTTTTTTCATTTAGATTTGATAGAATATGGCACGAATTGATGATGTTTATTTAGGTGGTAGCGTTTTGCAGCGGCTCGCCCTGATTCCTACTAGCGCCTTACCTATTGTTGTCGCCATAACGTCAGTGCTTGCCGTTGACGTAATCCGGTTAGGAATATAAGTTAGCCGGTAAACTTACTTTTGCTCGTAGCCTAACATCCCAGCCTCAGGTTGGCAACGCACCATTACCACCTTTGGTGTCTCTAGGCGGCGTGAATTTCTTACCATCAGGAAATCCGTCTGCTTGTTGGCCTTCCAATATCATAAAATAAAAAACGAGAGCTTGAAAAGAGATCGTATGTCACACAGGTCTCTTGATGAAAGCAGACAAATGTAACCTGTACACTCCGAAGATTTTATAGTAGCTTCTGGTCTACCGACTACCTAATCCTATGGGCCGGAACGTGACACTATCATTATGTCTGCAGGAACAGATAAGCAGTGTATATCTACCTGGGCAAGTTACTAAACAGAACCCTAAAACCAGTGGTTTTATTATTGCTGAAAAAAACAGACTAATTTTTTATAACTCAAGAACGGGCTCACCTATCCAAACTACATGTTGAGACTTTGTTCGGACTATTTAGTAGATAGTCTATGTGAAGTTTGTATAAAATCGGTCCAGCGGTTCTTCATTTATCACATTTTTTGTAACAAATAAATTCAAGAAATGGCGGATAATTTTGTCAAGTATCTTTCAGTCAAATTCAAACTTTTTTCCGATGACAGCACAATGTCCGCTGTCATATTCAAACCTTTATCAGTATTTTTTTTTCTTTTTTTATTTTGTTGTGTTATGTCTTTCATACGATCATGTTATGTCTATTATCTGTGATATACTATATAAAAATATTAACAAACATCGCCTCTGTGGTCTAGCGGTCCGGGTGTTGGACTTGACTACAGGTCCCGGGTTCGAATCCCGGGTCGGTCAATAAAAAGAAAATTGGATTTTTCTAATTTTCTAATAAAAAAAAATGTTGGCCGGGATTGGAAATGTGCCCGGTTGGCGATAGGCTTGCCACCTATCACATTGTGGGACTTAGTGTCTTCGGCTAGTCGTGGGTGCCTTGGTTGTACCTCTGCCTACCTCTTCGGGGATATGGGCGTGAAGATACTTATTAACAAACATACAACTTTCTAAGACTATGATGAGCAGTCATTGACAGGCATAGCAGACATTTTTATTTTCAATACAGACAAGCAAATTTAACAATACATCCCCATAGCTTTGGATCATGTCGCGAAGTCCATTTATCATATTTTTACAATATAAATAAATTGATGTGTAAAAATATGTCTACATTGGCATGCAATAAGTTGACTAGATTGTGCAAGTCATTTTCTCTCGGCCAGGGTTGCCAGAAATATGTATCTATTACAGAAAGTAATAGAAACCTAGTTACTGTAGGTGCATTTTAACACATCAAAATACTAAATAAATACAACAAATACAAAATTTATAATATGCAAAGGAAAGTACAGTACTACTATTACATATTTTTATACTTTTTATATTATTATTATATGTTATATTTTTTATACTTTATACTTTTATTTTTAAATTGGCAGGCCTAATTAAGCTAAAAGCAATTAAAAATAAAAGCTACTTTGTACTTTTATTTTTTAATTGGCAGGCCTAAATTTAAGCGAAATGATTAAGTATGTGTAATAACAACTCTATAAAAAAATTCTTTAAAAACCAATCGGATTTCCGAAGCTTGACGAATACAGTCGAAGAGCATAAGTTAAATAGTACTACTGTAGATTATAAATATCACATTGTATGTATCGATCAAGGAAAACACTGTTGCATTAAAATATATGATCAAGTTTTGACTTATGTTAGAAAAAAAATTTTGAAATTTGAAATTCGTTGCTATCTGTATAAACTCTCAACAATAAAATAATTAAAATAAGAAAGAATTTTGTTAAATTATTTATATTTATCATAATTTTTGGCAAATAAACAAATATTATTATTATAAAAAAATATCACCTGTTAAATTGCAATATTGTATCTACAACGATAATTATGTACAAAAATACATAAGTAACTATATCAATACCTACCAAATACCCAAACAAATACCCACACAAAGAAACACAGATTTCTATGTTAATCACAGAAATAGAGACTTTTATTGGGTATCGAATCCAAACCTCGGAGTCAATTAGCTTTCCTATGAACGAATACGAATATGTGTATATGACTATGTTTTATGTTTTGTAGAAATTAAAAACCTTTAATTAAAATTCTGATAACCCTATTGTAGCGACGGGCAGAGGTTTTCACGTTGGCCCTAAATCAGAGTCTCTTGAAGAACAGTAACAAGTGCGTTCCATTAACACTGCTAACCTGCATGTTAGTGTCAATCATATGATTGCGTACCGCTCGCGGTTCAATTACACGCAAATTTATATTCGTAGTAGTGTAGACGTAGCTTTACCGACGTGTTGCTAAAAACGTTCCGTTGTTTTGGTCGTACATATTTTTGAAATGAATTAAAAATAATTTGTTTTTTAAATATGCGACAAGTTATAGCCGTAGCAACTCATTACAATATGTAATGAAAAATACAAAAATATCTTCACGTGTAGTGCCTTGCCAGGTAGGCAAAGACCACCGAGTATGTAATGAAATAATTAATTACTAATGTTTTTGATGAACATTTCTTTCAATCGAAAATACCTACGATACTACCGTTGTGGTAAATGTGAGGTTTTATGTCGCTTGCAGTAGAATCACATGCTAATAAACTTAATATAAGTACTTGTGTCTAACCGGGGCTTAATTATCACTGTTATAATATCATAGGCCTTTCCTTCCATGTTGACATACTATCTAATGTCTCCCTAAGATCGTTTAACAATGACCGTCCTGAAATTGTGTACCTAAGGTTACGTATTTAAATATTTTAAGTGTGGTAGTAGTGGTAATTCTGCTGGTCTTCCACTAAACTTATTTAAGCGTTTGCATTTTTTTTCGAATGGAAAAAAAATAAAAGAAGGTAACAATTTAGTTATGTCAGATTAGTCCTAACATTGTGACGTTTTCCTTCAAAATTCACCTAAGAATAAATTAAAAGCCTCTGGAAATGTCACGTCCAAAGTAATACAGCACTATACGTGTTTCGTCTCTTTCTACTACTATCGTAAAAAAAATTAGTTTAGTGGGTGCCCACAAAATTACCACCATTGTATGTATTCAATACATCGTGACTTTATGCTTTAAAATATACTCATCACTTAATATGTATTACCAAAATCGATTTAATGGTGTCAAGAGTCTCCGAAACCGGCGTGTTTGTATGAAAAGGGTTATGAATGTGAAGGAAGCAAGACAGGTTTGTCAGGATCGTGAGGTCTGGCACTCAATACTCTCTGCCTACCCCGTAAGGGACTTGGCGTGAAGATATGTATGTATGTAAAATCGATTTAGTAAGAGCGGAGTGATCTTGAATTAAAATAAAAACATGATTTATTAAACGCAGATTAACATGCAGTTACTCGTACATTTAGTTACATTATAAAAACAACAATCTTCAATATCAAATCTTGTTGCTTTTCTTTTATCAATGGTAAGGGTTATCTCATTTGGCTTTATTTGACTTTTTATCAGTCTGATTTTGACTATCAGTTACTTAATGACCAGCAACGTATGTGTTCCATTAACACAGATAAGCTGCACATTTGTTATGGCATTAAGAAACGACTGTGGCCTATAGACGCCATAGATGCTAAAGGTAAATAAATAAATTAATATTACTGGACAAGCTACACAAGTTGAATCTAACCCTAAAGTAAGCAATTTATATGCTTGTGTTATGGGCGTTAGCGATACTAATACATAGAAATACTTAAAAAGATGCCAGATAAACTTAATAAACACCCAGACCCGGATATGTAGTCATCTAAATGTTCATCACACAAATGCCTTCCCCCGTCGGGAATCGACGACACCGAGCGGTTGGTCGGTATAGTTAGGCGTGTACGCTAGCCACTCGAACAACAAGGCGGTCTTTAAGGTGCATCGCTGTTCTATAGCCGTGGTGATAGGCTTACTGTGCAAGTCTATCCGTTACCCTCCGGACAGGAACATGATAATGTCATTATGTCATCAGGAATAAGGTAAGCGGTTAAGACCAATCCGTAAGTTGCTGTACAATTCTCTGCCACTCGTTGGTAATTGCCTTGTAAGTAACGACTCATACTCCTATGTTTGCCTCTTACGAGCTACCTGGCAAGGAGAGGCAGATCCTCTATTCTACAAAAAACAAACCGGACCAACGCGGGGAGACTTTGTTTCCGCCAATCATGTGATTTTGTACCACTCGCAGATCAAATTTCTAAATGCTAACTTTTAGTCGTGAAATATAAACATGATTTTATTTTCGCATTAAAACTACAACTGATTCCAATGATCGATATATTCGATCCTACCTGACTTCACTGAATAGTCGTTTTAGCTATGTTTTAGTTTAATTATATGTCTTATCACTAAGCGATATAGCATCTAATTATATACAATATACAAGAGTGGAAATATCTTCGATTAAAGTTAAATGCACTGGCCATCAAACGTGGTAATGCCGCTAGTGTCATGGTTATGTTTGCGCCAGGAACGCTCCGGGGTGGCTTATTTAAATAAGTATCTGTTAGTTTTAATTTATTTTCTATCGTTCTTTTCTATATTAATGATTATTTAGTTCAAATTTTTTTTTCATATGTAAGCAAAATGTAATTTCTAAATGTTTGAAAAAAGGAAAAATTGACTTCAAACAGTACTTAATTGAGCCCTTTACCTTCGTATCTTGTTGAGTAAGCTTTGTCCATTGTTGATTTTTTTCATTCCTTTAAACGAATAAAACGACAGCATTGTTCCATAACTACATATTTCTCCCATACAATCCTTACATTACGTTCGTTCGTTTTGCATATTTATGAAAATTTATCCCAATCACAGGGAAAAGTTTTAAAATTAAAATATCTTAAATGTGATTTTTTGTTACTATATGGACCAAGTTGGGAGCAGTAAAACTTGTCTAACAAAATTTTATCGATGGTCAGAGATTTTCAATTGGGTCTAAGTCCTAAGTCTTCTTTTCATTCTTTAGGTTTTGACCTTCACGTTAGTATTTTGCCATTAGTCAAGTAGAAATTTGCATCAAATTTTATATCAATTTTAATCAATTATTATTAGTCATCAGTCATAAGTCGTCAGTAAGTCATGTCAGGCTCTTGTGTAAGGCGGTGGCCTCATTACTCAAGCTCATGTAATGAGATTTGGTGGCAACGAGGAAATACACGATACGCTAATTTCCTCATAATTATTTCATTTGTGCACTTTCACTGAACAAAATTGTACAAAATGGCACCAAAATTGACTAATTTTACTCAATATCAAATCGAAATTCAATATTTTTCAATAAACTTCCACCATCCTTTCTCTGGATGGCGCCAAAACTCCAAATCCTAAGTCAGTCTCTTGAAGTACAGCAACAAGCATTCCTTTAACATTGCTAACCTTCATGTTCATGTCAATCTTGTGACTGGATTCACGCAAATCTATTTTATCATTTAAATGGGTATTTATCACACGGGAAAGTATTTTAAATCTGACAAATTTGAAAACATGGCGAGTGTGAAATCTTTTAATGATTTTAATAAATTATTTTTATCTTTATTAAAAATTTATTTTATTTCAAATCAAAATGTTTTTATGATATCTAATCACCTTATCTCTAGTGAAATAGAAAACATCCTTATTTGTCAACTGTCGTTTAAACATTTCTGTTGATAAAACTAAAAAGCTTGGCTTTTATTTTATTTAGGCTTTTTAATAACCTCCTTATGTTTAGGTTTCTATAGTGAAAAGTAGCAAAACAATCTTTAAAATATACATATATAGCTAGCCCTCGACCAACGTGGTGATTATTATCGCTCACATATTCATGAACATTCCGGTAAGAAACTTCCTGATCATCTCTTCTGTTAGTATCTCTTTATTATTATTTTTCTTTGATTTCTCCTTTTTCCAATATTGGCTAGTTTCGTTAATTAAAATTATATATAATCTCTGGGACCCCAAATCTAAAGACCAAAAATCTAAAGTCCATTAGAATATAGGACTGTTTTATTTTATTATCGAAGTACCTTAGTCCTTAGCCACACAGTAACTTTATGAGTCCGAAATGGAAAAAAACCTTATTAATTCTGACAGTTCAAATATGTAAAATAGTTTCTTTGAAAGTACGTAATATTTTTTTAAATGCGAGCGAAGTTTTTTTTATGATATTGGAAGATAAGGTAAGGGTAAAAAAGCACACGGATTTTCGAAATGGTAAGGAATTCTAAAGACACCAAAGGTGGTAATGGTACGTTGCCAACCTTAAGCCGCAATGTTAGGCCTCGAGTAAAAGTAAGTTACAGGCTACCTTATCCTACAAACCGGAACACGTTAACGTCAAGCGCTGACATTATGGCGTCAGGAATATCTAAGAGGTGGTACAAATCTGGGCAAGTTGCTGCGACAGTCTAATCTCTACCACCTAGTCAGATGTCGCGGTGTTTTCTGCACTATTCTACAAAGGAGCCTGGACCAACACGGGGAAAGTTGTGGCAATCAACTAGTATGGTATACAGTTGCAAAAGTCTGAGAAAGACACATCAAAAGGGTTTTTTAAGTCATTTGACATAAAAAGACAGATTACACTACACATTAGTAATCTTTAGGCAAGGCCATCACAATACATTGACACAGTTGTAGTTACATCGTGGTAATATATTACTAGATTAATGTAGCACTACAGTCTACAAGGCGATCACATATTTGCAATTCAGCCAAAATGAACACAAAGTAGGTCGCGATGATCTTTTTAAATAGTTTAGAGTATCCCCGCATACCGATGCGTCAGCTTCAATCCCGAAGATTGTTAATATACATTAGTGAGTTTATAAGAATTAATACTGGTCGCCTCTGTGGTCTAGCGGTCCGGGTGTTGGACTTGACTGCATGAGGTCCCGGGTTCGAATCCCGGGTTGGCCAACAAAAAGAAAATTGGATTTTCCAATTTTCTAATAAAAAAAATGTTGGTCGGGATTGGAAATGTGCCCGGTTGGCGATAGGATTGCCACCTATCACATTGTGGGACTAAGTGTCTTCGGCAAGTCGTGGGTGCCTTGGTTGTACCTCTGCCTACCACTTCGGGGATATGGGCGTGAAGATACTTTTTTTAAAAATTAATACCGCTTTTTCTAATTATAAGTGTTATCAATTTATTCTCGTATCTGTTTTAAGTATTTCTATGTATTACAAGCATATAATTTGCTTACTTTGGGGTTAGACTCAATTTATGTAATTTGTCCAGGGATATTTTATAAGAATGACCACCGCTTTTACTAATATATACGCTTGTAAAATAAAAAAAAACGCAATAAGTTTTAATTATATTGCTTTTTACCGGAAATTGATTTTAATCGTCTTTGAATAAGGATAAGGTTACATGTTGGACACCTATTTACATTTTTATGTATGTTCTTCAATAATTCCTCTATCATTTCTTTAACGATTAGAAACTGTTTTTATTTGAATAAGCGTCCTGGCTAGGTGGTACCTTTGCTACCACTTCTGGATCTGATGATAGAATCCTATGAGAATTAAAGGATATATTCATGTTTTTTGTGTACTTAAATGACATACTCGTAATTTGGAAATCGAAGTTCGTTTTTTGGAGATGTAGTGTACTTCAATTATTTCGTATGAAGTTACTTAGATTTTATATCACTTGTGTTGTTTTTAACCTACGACGACAAGAGAGGGGTGTTATAAGTTTTGCTTATATGTGTGTCTGTCTGTCTATGGCATTATAACTTGTGTTGAGATCGACCGATTTCGATACGGATTTTTTGAAGGTGGCGTGATTGAAGGTCTTATAATAAAACAACTGACCCAGCGACCGTTGTTCTGCTATTTTTAATGAGGTTTTAGTAAAAAAATAGGGTCGAGTCATCCTTATCACTTAGAGGTATAAGAAATAGATAATAGCCGATTCTCAGACATATTCTCGAAATCTAATATCTTGTCCTCAGGTTGGCAACACACCATTACCACCTTGCTAGTAATGGTCTCTAGGCGGATTGAATTTATTACCATCAGAAAATCCGTCTGCTTGTTTACCTTCCAATATCATAAAAAAAGTCTTTGCTTATCGGTTTAGAAATAACGCAAAAATCTATGACTACACACAATTGTTTCGCCTTTCTTCTCCGGACGGGCTAGGTTGGGAACGGTGGTAGTGTACGGTAGATAGGACTAAAAATTAATCTATCTTTAAAATAATTTATAACAAATTATGAAACTTATGTTCATAAATAAATAAAATGTTTATTAAAATGTAAATAAGGGCTTTGATTTAAATGTACATTTTTATAGAAATATGTAACTTCTTAAGATTAACTAAATATTTGCACACCACAATGTGGTAGAATATGTTGTATTCTTAAATATCTTTATAACAACTTTTTAACACACATATTCCGCAAATAAATAATTTTCATTTTATTTCATTTCATTTCACAAAAAGTTAATGTATAACCTCCTCCTTTTTTCGACGACGGTTAATAAAGATCTCTTCAATAGGTAGATAGATAATATATGTGAATAGTGAGCAATCTTATATCAAAGTCGTTTATTGACAATTCTTGAGTTGTAAATAGTTCTTTAGTAATAATTGTCCCACCCGAATTTTGAGTCTATCGATTTTTTTGCTAGTATGTCCTCAGTCAGCTTTCTTCTTGATTCGAACTTATGAAAACCTCAAAAAATATTTCTGTAGACTAGTTTAGAAGTTTATTGACTTCCCTATCTCAAAGCGGCTCAACAATTTACTCAAAAAACATTGATATGACATTTTTTTTATCTTTCTTCCCTCATTGAAACATATTATAAGTAAATGAAATAATTCTCTATCTAATCGCCTCTGTGGTCAAGCGGTCCGGGTGTTGGACTTGACTGCATGAGGTCCCGGGTTCGAATCCCGGATCGGCCAACAAAAAGAAAATTGGATTTTTCCAATTTTCTAATAAATAAATGTTGGTCGGGATTGGAAATGTGCCCGGTTGGCGATAGGCTTGCCACCTATCACATTGTGGGACTAAGTGTCTTCGGCTAGTCGTTGGTGCCTTGGTTGTACCTCTGCCTACCTCTTCGGGGATATGGTCGTGAAGATACTTTTTGAGATAATTCTGCTAAGTCAGATATTTTGGAACAACTGGAAGGTCTTACAGGAAAGAGTGGATATATTCGATGGAATTCATCTTGGTATTCTTCTTCACTTTTGAAGGTAAATTGAGAACCATGTCAGTAATAAAAGAAATAAAGTTACATTGACTATGACTTTATGAAGGTATGTCATGACAGAAAGGTACAAGGTATCTCCAATCCATGAGGCAATAATACTTCTGGAGGTTACACTCCTAAATAGGCCTGACGTCTTTTCCAAATATAAACAAGAAAAACCTAAGAGCAGAGCTGTTCCATAACCTTCATGGAAACCAGATTGTAGGGCTAGCAGAATATGATTAGAATTTAAATAATCTGATAGCTGACAATTCAGAACTTTTGCTAGTATCTTCGAAAAACAAGGTAATATGCTAATAGGATGTAAATCTTTGTAGTCCATTGGGTTACTAGTTTTAGGTATAGGGCGACCTAATACCATAAGTTAGGATAAATACCTGTATCTATTAAAGTATCTTCACGCCCATATCCCCGAAGAGGTAGGCAGAGGTACAACCAAGGCACCCACGACTAGCCGAAGATACTAAGTCCCACAATGTGATAGGTGGCAAGCCTATCACCAACCGGGCACAATTCCAATCCCGACCAACATTTTTTTATTAGAAAATTGAAAAAAACAATTTTCTTTTTGTTGGCCGACCCGGGATTCGAACCCGGGACCTCATGCAGTCAAGTCCAACACCCGGACCGCTAGACCACAGAGGCGATTGTATCTATCAACATATTAATAATTTTAGTGATAGATTTTAAAGATTTTTATAATGATAGCAGTATCATTTCTAGAGATAAAACATCCAATCCCATGGCATTAGTGGTAATACTCTTTAAAGCCTTAAGCAATTTCCCTTCCTCTACAGGCTCAAGATTATTTTTTTTATCAAAGTAAGAATTGGTTTCAAAAAAATAAATATTTGCATCTGGGGCCACTGCATTACCAGGCACATCCAAGAAAAAGTTATTAATACTATCAGGATCACTTATATGTAAAGGAAGTATAAGGTCAATTTTATTTATAAAATTAATGTTGTTTTTAAGGTTTTTTCTCTTAGGATTAGACTTACTCTAATGTCCTCTCTTTCGTTTTGACTTTGCTAAATGAAATTGTAAGACTCTCAGTAAGAGAGATTAATACATTGTAGTAAGTCAGTGGTATTTAGACATCAGGTCTTTGTAAGAAGTGTAACCTCCAGTAGTATTATAGTTTCTCCTATCACTTCACGACACAATAGATGTTTGACAGCGTGGAAACTTACAATACCTTTATAAATTAAGATAACCATTGATACATCTCGTCTACGAAATCTAGATGAATGTTTTCATAACACCAACCATAAGTATGTCAATGAGTTAAAGCTAAATCTATTGATATCTATCGCTTACGAAAACGAGATAAGAAAACAAACAAAGTGTGTCACATTGACCTTTGTTAATAGCATTGCATCTTCGAATACTGTGTCAGACTTTAGAGATGCAACTCTATATCGAGTAAATGTATACAGGATATAGTTAGAATCGAAAAACTTAATGCAACGTAATAAAAATATCATTAGCTAAGAAGTAGAAACGAAATAAAATAATTGATTATTATTCTTATAATATTATTATTGACTTATACTCTAGCGGGCCACGTGTTGGACTTGACAACATGAGCAATAGAAAAAATGGTTTTTGTAATTTTCTAACAAAAAGAGACGTTGCCCGGGAATGGATATGTGCCCAGTTGGCGATAGATTGGCCACCTTTCACATGCAGGACTTAGTGTCTTCGGCAAGTTGTCGGTGCCCTTGTTGTACCACTGCCTACCTTTTGGGTGATATTAGTGTGAAGATACTTTCTTTTACTGTACTCATGGTATTATGGTGGTTGTAAAATACAGTTTTATATAAAAATTCACAACAAAATTTAATTTTTATGAATCTTTCTCATTGCGTATTTTAAATAATACTTTTATTCATTTTTTATTTATTATATTTTTTTCACTCTCTCTTGTTTACGTAATTGCCTGACAATATTGTTTAAGTTTTCTGTTTAGATATAATTAAAAAAAGTTTTAAATTGACTGAAGTCAGCGTGGAGAAAATGTTACTTTAATCTGCATTATACATAAATGCATCGTATTTGCCCTATTTAAAATATAGTGAAATGGTTGCGTTTCAGGATTTCGTTAATAAAGTGTCGAAATTAAAATAAATTTAAAAAAATAAGCATTGCATTAGCGAGGTCAAGTTTTTAGTTTAAAATGCCGAGAATGCTTGTCAACTTTTACTAAAATTTGTAAGATTTCTCCTTTTAAATTAAATGTATCTATATTTTATCGATATGAACCTGCATCCTTAGTAGCATCATGCGTGTTGAGTTTGCGTGTATGATTTGACGTGATTCCGTTCCGGCTCTGACAGCCCAATCAATTTTAGAACATGTAGACTTCGCAGAACTTTCGCCAGGAGCACGAACCGATCGATATGAATCTCACAGACGGTCGTTAATAAAATTTCATGTATACCTAGAGGTACAAACTAGGTCGCTCTTTAATGAGCCGACATTCTCTGAACTGTTATTCTTAAAGTCAGGATTTATGTCTACTTATCCTGTATGTCAGAAGTTCCCAAACTGTGCGTTGTAGCTCTGCGGAGGCGGTATCATCACGACTACATGAATCGTAAGATTTTACACATTAGCCCGTCATGTATAATTTTTAATATAAACATTGAAAGTACTCACTGACTTATTATTATTAAATTTTATTACTTTTATTATTCTTTATTAATAATATTATAAGCATTTGACACTTTCTGTTTTTATACATTAAATGTATGAAAAATGTGTAATCTTATGTACAAAAATAAATGAATCCTTATTTCTCTTGGTGATCGCATCACCGCATGATCTAAACGTCTGGACCAATTTTGCCAATTCTTTGTTCCAACAAATTAGTTATTGTCGAGATTAAGTTTTATACAGGGTGACATTTAAAGTACCAGCCAAATTTTAAAAACGATTCGGAATTAATAACACTTTCGATCTAAGATCTGTGTTATTAAAAATTAAAAAAAAACAATTTAATTTTTTTATCCAGCGCAAATACAAGATGCATGGCTATAACGTAAACAATACATAAAACTGGTTCCCGCTGACCGCAGTTGCATTTGCAGGCTGGTGACGTCATGACTCGTACTAGATACGACAAAGTGTGATAACAAGTAAAGCGTTTCCAATAAATGATATGAAAGTAAATATTACAATTTGACAAAAATATTTAAGTGCATTACCACTTAAGCCTTTACCCCTTATATTAAAATTTGACCAGTCCTCCAGGCATCCGTTTTCTGTCATGTCAGACGGTGGTTTTAGTAGGAACCGACGTTATTTATTGTCAAACTGTCATTTTAAATTCTAACTATTTTTGCTTTTGTTCTAAAGTTGTCTGTCAGAGATTCTTCTGTAGGGATAAGACCGCCTTAAGGTACATTGTGATTATTATTAAAAAATGTATATAATATAATTATTAAATCCAGCATTTTGTAAGTGATAATAATTATAAATATTTGGTATTATATTATGTTTTATTGATTATGTGTTACTAGAATAAACAAATTAATTAAGATGTACACATAGCTATTTTAAAGTACACTCCTAAAATAAGGATAACGTCTAAAAGGAATCGAAATACGAAAAAGTTTGGGAACATCTGCTGTACATGCCTCTAGTTAAAGCAATGTACTTTATTTTGAATAACGGCTTATGGCTCAACAAGACCGTTATATTTCTGTTGATATATTATCATCAGGGCTATTGCAATCGGTAACAGATGGTTTCATATATTCTAAATGTAGGTAATCTTCTCAATATTTAGTTGAATTATAGAGAAAGCTAATAAATATGAACACATATTTATATTTAAAAGTAGCCCATATTTACTGGTAGAAAATGCATAAAAAACACGTTTTTGTAAATAAAGTATATTTTTTACTTAGGTTTTAGAGTAAGTAGAAGTCAAATCTCTGTTCGAAACGTATTTATTTTACATAATCTTGTATAACTATAGAAATCTTAAATTAAATGTAATTAAATTGCAATTAGTAAACCTTTGAGAAGCCAACGCCAATCATGTTATAATATGGTAATAAATAAATTCCACAATTAAGGTATCCATATCTAACCCCGGATGGTAATTGAAAATTTTTGGAAAGAAATATCTATAACCTAAATAGGGCGGTCAATAAAAATAAAAAAAATGTAATGAAATGCAAGTCGGTGTCTACC
>NJDC01004410.1:0-13437 GCA_002245475.1 Calephelis virginiensis
AAAAAACGGGTTGCACTCCAGGAGTGCCGGCAGATGTGAAAACTTGGATGTTGACGAATTAAAACTTACGTAGTTTCGTTTTACGAAATTTCAGGTCACGTGTCCTGACGCGAGTTTAGAAGTTTTTAGCCATTCCAAAAAACAACAACGCCGCTAAAGAAGTTTTCACTTCAAAAACTTTCAAAATAATAATAGCACTTTTTCACAATACACTTTATTTCACATATTATATTACACTTAAAAATTTATTGTGGAATAGTACAAGTGCTATGAATTCCACCAATTGCCGACTGTGAAGAGTAGGTATAAATTCTATACACTTTTTTATTAACATGAACATTTCTCTACAAATACACTGCTCTCCTGGCGGTAGAGACATTCGTGGTCAATAGAGACTATAAATGTTCTAGTTGTATCGTTGTCCTAAGGCTGGGAAGTTAGACAAGTTTTTTAGTCTGCAATTGCCTTATTTTCGGAATGTGAACATGACACTCTCATTAAAATGTTAGAGGTGTATCGTTGCCCTAAAGATGGGGAGCCAGGTTTTTTAAGTCTACAGATACCCTTCCTTCCGGACCTGAACACTATCTTATGATGAAGGCATAAGCTGAGGAGTGGACCTCTATCCGGATAAATTGCAGCACGGCACTCTATCACCAGTGGCTTTGTTATTCACCTTTGCTCGCTTCTTTCGAGCTATCTGACAGGAAGCAGATGGTCATACACACATACAGCTACACAGGTGACAAGCACGGGGAATTTCCTGACTTATACATATAGATATATATCTTCACGCTTAATTCCTAACGAGGGAGATAGAGAGTGTCAAGTGCCAAATCTCGCGATCCTGGCAGACCTGTCTGGCTTCCTCCACATTCATTGCCCTTTTCATAGAAATACGCCAGTGTCGAGGACTCTTCGTATCAAATTGGCGAACAACACCGTGACATCTAACTAGGTGGTAGAGTTTCGCAGCGACTCACCCGGATTGGTACCACCGCCTTAGCTATTCCTGCCTCCATAACGTCGTGACGTGTTCCGGTTTGGATGGTAAGGTATCCGGTAAACTTACTTTTGTTCGAGGCCTAACATCCCGGCCTCAGGTTGGCAACGCACCATTACCACTTTCTTACCATCAGGAAATCGGTCTGCTTTTTCCTTCCAATATCATAAAAAAAGACTGCTTCAAGTCCCAAATTTGTCAAATGAGCCTGCTTGGTCAGACTTGGGAACCTATGCTTCCCGTAAGGTTCCGTCTGTTACCTTTGGTCTTGTGGTGCAGACATCCCGCACATATCTAAATAAGTATATATCACATCCTATATTAGAGCTAAGTCTGATAGGGATCTGTTACAATTCAACGTCTTAATCACCAATCTCCGCTACACTCTATAATTTTCGAATCACTCAGTATATTAACATAGCATCATTTTAAATCGCTTTTCTTTGACATAGTCTGTTAGATACGTTTTAGACTTCATCGCGAATAGTTCTCACCTTAAAGTATTATTTGGGAAATTCGTCAATTGTATTTGTGTGAATAAGCTGGTGTAAAAATAGTAGTTTTTTTTTAAAAAAAGACGTTTGGGAAAGGCTGTATAACAGATCCAGGGCCTTAGAAACGTAGGGTGCGAGGGTGATAGGTTCTTTAGATTACCTGACATTTCCGTTCCGTGTTACCAACACTCCTGGTGGACGGTTCACTATATTTTTCCAATAAAACAAAAAGGAAGGCGATTGAACAATATATTGAGCGATATATCAGATTCTCAGACTAAAAACTTTTTAATTGGAAGTCAGTTTAGTCTGGACAATCCAACGCATGACGTTTTTGATCAACGTTTGTTGAGGAATAGATTAGTCTAGAAATGTCACGCTCAAAATAATCTAAGAACTAACTACTAACAAAAGTATTTTGTCTCTTTCTACTACTATTGTTGAAAGAAGAAAACGATATTTTAAAATTATTTGCTATACATGTTTATACTAATAACTATTAATATTATTCACTTCTTATCGTTTATGTTTTATAAATATAAAATAAAACTTCAATTAAATTTAAAATCTTCTGGTCTTGTATTAGCTGCTAAGCATATTTTTTCAAAGGTGTATGGTCCATCTGAAAAATAATAAAGGTTTAACAAACACAGAACCAAAACATGTTTGAAGAGGAAAATGATAGTAATTAGTACTTTTAAAATGTTAAAAACTCAGTTGAAATTATAGTAACAAAGTTTAACAATTTATAAAATTATTACATAATAAAAATAACTACGTTAAAAAAACCGACTTCAAAACTAAAATGCAAAAACCAATAAATATTTAATATAAATTATATGCTACCTATTATTTATATGTGCTCTTTACTAATAGGTTCGAAGTCGGTGCAAAGTCAAATTAATACTTACTTATAATATAATTACTAGTTCAAGGCTTGGCACCGATTTCAAACCTATTAGTAAAGAGCACATAATGTACAAATAATAGGTAGTATATAATTAATATTAAATCTTTATTATTTTTTACTTTTTAGTTTGGAGTCGGTTTTAAGTAACGTAGCTATTTATATTTCATACTTTTTTAGTTATTGCTGATATGATTTAATTTAATAAAAATAAACTGAAAGCTGAAAGTAGATAAAAAATGCTCATAAAATAAAAACGAATGGGCCTACCTGAATCAAGTTTTTATGAGACCAATTCGAAACTATTCCGCATCATAAAAAAAGAGAATTACGTAAATCGGTTCAGAAACCTCGGAGAAATCGGTGTACATACAAAAAAAATATGCCGGCTAAATTGAAAACCTCCTCGTTTTTTTAAACTCGGTTAGAAACTAGCTCTCACCGCGACTTCGTTCTAGACTGTCTACAGTAAAAGTTAAGCAGATTTTACATTCACATACATACATATCTTCACGCCAAGTCCCTTACGGAGTAGGCAGAGAGTATCGAGTGCCAGACCTCACGATCCTGACAAATCCGTCTTGCTTCCTTCACATTCATAACCCTTTTCATACAAATACGCCGATTTCCGAGACTCTTGACACCACCCTCGGATAATAACTAATTGATCTGATCGTGAAATGTCAGCCTTGGTCTCTCCGGGTACCTACATCCATTCACATTCGCATTGTATATCAGCTTTGTCAATCTTTCATCTGTCATTCTTTCCACATGACCGAACCAGCGGAGCATCCCTACTAAAAGCACAACCAAGATATACAACTTCATTCACTTGTTCCAGCACTACATCATCAACCAAAAACTGATCAAACTAATGGCCCTGTAACTTGTACAGTCCATGCGTGAACCCTTGCCTTTATAAAAGGGCACGATGACCGCACGTGTCTTCGGGTACTCTACCGGTCTTCCAACATTCCACAAAGAACCCAGAAAGAGTCCCAAACGGCAGGATTACCAAGTTTTTAATTACTAAATCGACATTTGTCACAGAAGACAAACACAGATTGTAATTAATTACAAAGTCCGAGATATCTAGTGCATTCAAAACCTACTAGTATTATAAATGCGAGAGTATGTATGTTTGTTTGTTACTTCTTCAGATTGGATTAACATATAGGATTGTTTTCATCCCGCATAAATGTTCCCGTGGGACTATTAACCACGTGGGCAACGCCGCGGGCAATAGCTAGGGTCTCTATATTCCGGATTCCAAGTTATTTAGTCAATTTATACTAAGTGTTGTTACGTCTGTAATTTCTAAACTACAAAACTTATGATTTAAATAAATATCACGGACAAATGGTAAAGCAGTAACTGCAAATTTAAAGGAAGAATGAATAAAATTGGACTACGCTACTGAATTATCTCCTAATTTACATTATGACGTTCATCCCACTTTAACGGGAACCTATTTAGTCAATGGGATATAAAGTAGCAAAAAACCTTCTTCAATAAACATTCCAGATTACTAGTAATTTGGTGATTTTATAATAAGTGTTGAACTATGTCTTCTACGCTACAAAACTTATGGCTTTGAAAAATATACAAATCACGAAACGAGTAAAGTAATCTAACTTATTACTACGGGTTATTAATCACTAGCTGTTGTCCGCTATGCCCGCTTGGATTAACAAATGGGATAGTTGGATTAACAAACTATCCCATTTGTTAATCCAAGTTATCATCTATGTGTGTACCAAATTTCATGAAAATCGGTTAAGCACATTTTGCGTGAAGGAGTAATAAACAAACAAACAGACAAACTTTCGCATTTATAATATTAATAGGATACCCCAATATACATTTGACTTTGTATCCTCTCCCACAGAAACCTATTTAGTGGGTGGGATAAAAAGTTTCTTATAACCTTCCTAGAAACACAAAGTTACCAGCCAAATTTAGTTACAATTAGTTTAGTAGATCAGTCGTGAATCTCGGTCGTAATACAGACCGAAAGACAGACAAAAATCTAACAATGCTAAAATTATCGTAATATTTTTAAGTATATAACTATACCTAACTAACCTACAGTTTTATGCTGTGTATAGATTCACAAGTTAGTGCACTTCCTGTTTTTTGTACTGTAATTATTTTTATACGACAATGTTAATAACAAATAAAAACGAGCCAAACTATATTAATAAGTGCAAAAGTGTGTATGTTTGTTTGTTTGTTACTCCTTCACGCAGAAACTACTGAACCGATATTCATGAAATTTGGCACACACGTAGAGGAGGGTAACTTGGATTAACACATAGGAATGAAACGATGTTTGTGTGGGACCACGCGGGCGACGCCGAGGGGCAACAGCTAGTTAAATATAAAACTCGAACAAATGTTTTTGTAACCTTAACTTTATTTGTTTTGTAGTATATAAAAAAAAAATATCTTCACGCCCATATCCCCGAAGTGGTAGGCAGAGGCACAACCAGGGCACCCACGACTAGCCTTATTTTTTTTTAAGTCATTTTGTAAGTAAGTAAAGAAATTAAGAAATTACAGACATAACAAACATTCAGTATAAAATGAAAAATAAAAAAAATTCAGGTCATCATATTATACTATTTACTACTACTACAGAGAGCATCAAGTGCTCGATGAACGAAGTTCTCCGGGTTGGCTAGTATATTACAGATATGTAGTAGATGTAAAGTCGATTGAGTAGAAACAAAAATGTTGGTATACCAATTTGGAACCATTCGTTACGTGGAAGTCCGGAATCTTCTCTAGCAGATGTAATGGCTTCTCTCATTGCTAACGGCACACATACAGACAAAGCTACGCTTGGTTCTCCAGTCACTATAACAAAAGACACGTTTTATTGTAAACTCACAATTTCGTTCCACCCCTTCAGTTTGTATGGGGAAAAATTAAGTATTGCTTTCCCTGTTTTCTCCGCAATTTGCCGGTTTTTCTCTTCATAAGGACCTTCCCCCGATAATTAACACAAAAAGAAAAGATATCCAAATCGGTCTAGTTGTTCCAAAGTTGTGCGTTTAGCAACACATTGTGCGATTCATTTTTATGTTATTGACTAGGTTCCACCCGCAGCTACGCACGCATGTTGCGGTTATTATGTATTTCGTGGAAACCCGTTTTAGTTACATAAAATATACCTACATGTATACATATTTTTAATTAACCAAATGGCCTGCGCCAATAAGTAAAAGTTGTTGGAATTATACTTCGAGACTGTAGTTTAGAAGATTAAGAGAAATTAAAATTACTTATTAGTCTGTAGACTAGATTGTAATGTTGAAGAAGATACTCAGTAGAGCATCTTATGGAGAGAAAAAAAAATGGCCTGAGCTCCATAAAAGTTCTTCAGCTCTGCTTAACATTTTCTTTATACTTACTTTAATATGCTTAAACGATTATTATAGACGATATCTATGAACCGTTTAGCATATCGTGCAGATTTTTGATCTCGAACAAAATCAATTAAATAAATATTGAAAGTTACCACTTTTAAACGTACTATCACTTCTAAACTTTTTAATAACCAATTTTTTCAAATCAAATTAAAATCAAAATATTTAATTTGCATTTGAATATGAGTGTTACCAAATGCTATTACAAAATATGTTAAGGCCTAACATGTTCTACCACATATGGTGTGCAAAATTTCATTAATTTTAAATTTAAATATTAAATTTTAAATTTCAAAATGTAAACATCAACATGCAATAATTTCATTTTAGAGTTATTACTAAAATTTTGATTGTACCATTTCATTATTATCTTATCTTCATATAATATCTTAAAAATATTTTTCATTTTCCCTATATCATCAATGTCAATTTCATTAAAAAAAATTCAGTGGGAATATTTGTATACTCATATAACATACGTTTTTTTAGCCATAGCTAATCTACATTTAGGCACAAATAAATTTTCAGCATTTCTACCCCTTGTGCATTCTTTTTGTGCATTTGTGAGAAAATATGTGGGGTGTTCTTTTACAAAATATATACTGACTAATTTAATGTATATTCAAGGCAAAGTTAACATTTTTAAACTTATAAAATAAGGTTTGCAACTTTCAACTTGTTTTATTTTACACATGGATTTAATGTACTTTTTTTGAGTTTTGAAAACTCTTTTTATCTGTAAGGAGTTGCCCCATATTATTAGACTATATGAAAGTACTGACGACACATATCCATCACAAGCTGACAACGCTGTTTGTGTAATTATTTATGCCACACTATTTAAAAAGGGGTTAAATAGTGGTTTCACAACAAACGCCTTTAAAGTATTTGGAAATTTGCCATCAATTGATTAAAAAACTAAGTGGTTCACATTATTTATTAGCCCAAGTTTTTAATATTTTAGTGCAAATGCCATCGTAACCTGATGCCTCATTATTTTTAGAGACATCATAATTTTGTAAATTTCTGTAGGATCTGTGAGTGTTTTAAAATGTATTGTATTTTTATTTCTTTCAATGTTTGGGTCATTTTTATTCTTAGTTTTGTAAATGTCTTGTAAGTTAATGAAATGATTATTAAATAGGTCTGCTATAATCTTTGGTTCTTTAAATTCTTTATTCCCATGTATAATTTTAATGATTTCTGATAATTTTGAATTTGTACATGTTAATTTTTTTATAACTATTTAGTATGTGCTTTTATTTGGCATTTTCTGTGACGTTATTATACTCCTTTAGAGTATTTTGTTATATTTTTTACACCTGTTCTTATTTTTTATTTTATTTGTAGCATTATGTTTAAATTTTAAATACAGTTTTCTCTTTTTGACACACGCTAGCCTAATCCCTTTACTTAACCATTTATTGTTTTTTTTATTAGATGTAATCTTTTCTATTATTAATGGAAAACATAAATTGTAGAATAATATTAGTATTTCGTGAAAATAACTAAAGGATTTTTCCCCGTGTTGGTCCGGGCTCCTTTGTAGAATAGACCATCTGACTTCCTTGCCAGGCAGCTCGTAAAAGACGAGCATAGGCTCACCGTCACTAACACTGTGACATCTGACTACGTAGTGGAGTTTAGCAGCGACTCGCCCCGATTGGTACCACCGCCTTAACTATTCCTGCCACCATAACGTCATGACGTGTTCCGGCTCGGAGGGTAAGGTAGCCGGTAAACTTACTTTTGCTCGAGGTCTAACATCCCGGCTTCAGGTTGGCAGCGCACCATTACCATCTTTGGTGTCTCTAGGCGGCGTAAATTTCTTAACATCAGGAAATCTGTCTACTTGTTTGCCTTCCAATGTCATAAAAAAAAATCAACATTCACATAAACATCTTGAAACGTAAGTTTTAATATACATTCGTGATTTTTTTTCTATATTTTCTGTACTATAATCTCTTTTGTATTCAAAACATTGATTCATGATTTCATTTCCTTTGCAAGGTTTAAAAATTAATATCTGACAAGTTTCGTGGTTTAAAGCTAAGTAATGTATTCGAGATTTGACTTCTTTTTCTTTCATATTACTAGCTTCCTGATCTGTACATGAAATGTTTCTTGTCGGGACTTTGATATGCAGCCTTAGGCCGTTATTACTGAATAAACTGTTTAATTCAGATAATAATTTATTTCATTTTAAAATATCTATGTTCCAATCCCCTGTAATTAATATTGTAACCTGTAATTGTTTTTCCATACCTATTCGAAAAATATAAAAAAACTATCTTTTGCCCGCGACGTTTCCTGCGTGGTTAATGATCTCACAGAAACATTTTTTGGGATAAAAGCTATCACATAGTTAATTCAACTTACCCTCATGTGTCAGTCAAATTTCATAAAAATTGGTTTAGCAGTATTTTACGTGAAGGAGTAACAAACATACAAACTTTCACATTTAAATATTAGTGGGATGCACAATGTTAAAGTAAAACTTTCGGATTTACCAGGTCTTTCAGAGTACAACCTGTTGATTTTTTAATAATTGAAAGCCGCACACAAAAGCTAGTTTGAAGTTTATTTTGAACCGTTTTAAAAATGGAATTAAAAAACTACTTAACTTCTTAGATACTAAACAAGTCTTATTGTTCCATGATAATTTTATTTATATCTTATAATTTAGTACTCAGCAACTTGTTTTAAAATATAGAAGTTTTTCCTTGAGTAAAAAATCTAACTTAATGAAACAATATATTTATACATAGCTTTGAACATCGCTAGAATATACCTAACCTAAAATAAACACACCATAATATGATTAAGCCCGTCACACACGTAGCCATAACATATATTATAGTAAGCTACCATACACGGAGACGATGCTATAATGTATATTTTGCCCTGATTCATTGATGGTCGGCCTAGCCTATTAATATGTATTAATATGCGATAATATATTCGTTGGTGGCGTCATAGAAATTCATATTAATATAAATGTCGGAAGGTCATGAACTAGTATACCTATTTTCTAACATCTGTGGTCATGAGTGTCGTCGGTGTAACGTGAGGCGCATCCGCTTGTAACGTCGGAAAGTCATGAACCAAGTATAGTTGAGATATTGTGATCATTAGTACATTTGACGCCACAGGTGCATCGGAATTCTCGTAGCTTGTTTGTTATTGGTCGGTTTATCGGGAAGTCATGAATAAAGTTGCTTCGTTAGCGCAACAGGTGGCGTATTACCAAGTAACTTGTTTTTTATTGGTCCGTTTGTCGGGAAGTCATGGATAAACTTGTCTCATTAGCACAACAGGTGGCGCATTAGCAAGTAAATCGTTTCTTATTGATCCGTTCAACGCGGCCACCTTAGCGCCGCCATATTTCGGCAGACATACTTTGTGCACGTCTCTCAGTGTTTGGACCACTGTCTAGTACGGAGGTCGCCACTGGTGATAGTCTCTCCCAGTCATAGGTTGACAAAGAGACACTTCTAGGTCGCAATTGTTAATTCAATATTGGGATATTGGGGCCCAGGACGTGGGTCGTCCGGGGGTGCATTATTCGGTCGGTGCTAACATTAAAAGGGGCGTGGTGGAGCCCCCCTTTCCCCTTCCGGGGCTTGGCGTTTGCGTAAGCACGAACACCGTGACGTGTTTACGTAGTGTTGTCATGGTAGCAGGCTTACTCCAATGTTTGATGGTTTGTTTAGTAACAAATGGGTGTACGCTATAGTTGTTTGTGCTTGATTGTGGTTATATTTGTTAACAGTGTAGTGAGTAATTACGTAGCTACTCTATCGCTTATTATTATGATGAGGTTTACGACGTGGTTGTACGACTAGATCAGGTGTTACAGCTTTGTTTTGATATTTCTGAATTGTTTACTAACTACCCTCAAGTTGTGAGCTCTCGGTCTACTAGTCCCGTGGTTCCTGTTCGGTCCGCGTATGTGTAATCTTCCTATATATATTATAGCTACGTGTGTGACGGGCTTTATGCATTTTCCCTGTGTTGGTCTAGGTCCGCTGAGTAGAACAGACCATGTGCCTCTCATCCAGGAAGCTTGTAAGAGGCAAGCGCTGGTTAAAATATAAGTCATCACTAACAATACCACTAGTGGTAGAGGGCTATGCAACAACTTGTTTGGGGGATAGCCGGTAGACTTTCACAATAGGCCAAACATCCCGGTCAGAGGACGGCATACCTGTAACATATTATATGGTGTCTAGAGGCCAAGTTTTTCTCTTACTATCGGGAGCCGTGTGCTTGTCCGCTGAACTCTCACATAAAAGCAACTCATAACATATAGTCATAAAAGCCGGTTAAGTCCTAAAAACGGGTTATTCTAAAACAAATTTTATAAGTTTTAGAGTTAAAAAAAATGTGGATCTTGTTCATAGTTTTTATTAAAACACGCCTTCCATGACACTATTTTAGTTGTTTTACTTATAAGAAAAAAAAATAAAGTACTTTAGTTGCAAAACTGACATTTCGGTGTAGTTCAAGCTTATTTGGTAAACCAGTCGAAGATATAGATATAGATATAACTAAATGGAGTGGTGTGTTATATACTATTATTTTATTTGTATCGCCTCTGTGGTCAAGCGGCTTAGGTGTTGGACTTGACTGCATGAGGTCCCGGGATCGATTCCCGGATCGCGCGACAAAAAGAAAATTTGGTTTTTCCAATTTTCTAATAAAAAAATGATGCTCGGGATTGGATATGTGCCCGGTTGGCTTAGGCTTGCCACCTATCACATTGTGGAACTTAGGGTCTTCGGCTAGTCCTGGGTGCCTTGGTTGTGTCTCTTCCTAACTCTTCGGGGATATGGGCGTGAAATTACCTTTTTTTATTTCAATTTAAATTTTGATTAAATATTATATTTGTTAATAATTAAATTATTTCCAGCATAACTGCCAAGACTTCATAATAAGCCCTGAAAGGTACCTTCAATAAAGAACAAATTTACAATTTTTTTTATTGTCATAATTCGTAAATTTTATGCTAAATACTTGTTTTAAAAGAGGCCGTTTTAGGAGTTAAATAGCCAAATCTGTAAATGGATGTCCATGTTCATTACACAATTGACACAACACACATCGAACCTACGACAATTTTTGGCATTGTGCCTCACGACCAATAAGATATTTATAAAAGTACATTTTGTGATCTTGGTGCAAGTTAATTAATACATTAATTACTTTCCGACCCGGTGAACTCTGTTTACTTTGCTCTCGATACTTACTGCCTATGCATACGGACGTTATAAACTTGTAACTTTAATGGTACATTTTTCCAGACAGGCGACGACAGTGGCGAGCACCGACTTTGTGTGACTAAGAATATGTAAGGCTATGATGTCACTACTATGATATATATACTACAATAATAGTGTGTAGAACTATGCATAAATGACAGAGTATTTAAGAAAGTAATGTTAGTAAGTTCTTAAGTTGACCATAGCGATTTTCTTATTATTATGACACCGCTAGAAGTACTATTTTTGCTTCAAATAATATACGTACCTTTTGCTCCAAGAACAATATCATTTGTGTATGTTTTCTCTCTAAAATAGATATTAAAGTTTTGCGGGATATCTGTACACAATGGTACCCAATATGTCCAAGTACTATCTGTTACTAGTTCTCCTGTATCCTGGTTGTACACAATATTTTCGGACGTGAAATATCCTAAACCTTGAATGAAACCTCCTTCTATCTGTAAAGGAATTGATCATTTCATTAATGTTATTAACATTAAGTTTTAGAAATAATGCCGTTTGAACTAGACTGTGACCATGACGTTCTTAAACATGAATATTGTTATGTGTATACGTCAAACCGTGAATTTCTAGGTTTGTCTTTTTTGTTTTATTTAAATTCAGAGTCACGTAATTTAATAACACTCTTAATACAATCTTTTAATTTACAAACTCACATTTGTGTTTAGATTTAATTTGTGTGATCTGTCCAAGGATATTTATTTATTTACCAAGGAGATACAGAAGGATGGCAAGAAGAACCTTGTAATTTAAAATATTGAAAAAATGTAGACTTACTTGACCTATATCAATGGTTGGATTAACACTTCGTCCAACGTCTTGAATTAAATCTAATCCCAATATTTGCCACTGTCCTGTCAAAATGTCAACTTCGACTTCAGCTAATGCTACACCATATACATCGAAATAATCAGTATCGTTTACAAATCCTTGGGCCTGAAGATTAACGCCTAATTCAAAGGCTCTGTGTATAAGTTCTTCCCAAGTGGGATTATTCATCTGCCGCTTTACTGGTTCTAATCTTTTAAGTAATATTTCACAACATTTTCTTACACCGATAACAGCACCTTGACTAGCAGTACTTCCAATAGTTGGACCAGCGTTAGGAGTTACTGTTGTATCACACGGCTTTACTTTAATTTTACTGATAGGTATATTCAAATAATATGCACAGGCTTGGGCTACTTTCGTATTTATTCCTTGACCAATTTCAATACCATTATGAGTTATAACTACAGAACCATCACCAAAAAATATGGATATCAAAACGTCTACATATAATGTTGGCTTTGACAGCCATCTCAATAAACTGAATCTTAAACCACGTTTCTTCCATCTGTTTTCTTTATTGAAACGATCAACGCTAGCTCTTTTTACGGAATGATCAGCTTTTATTTTCAAATCAGTTATCATTTCTGTTAATGCATCTTTATACATATCATCTATATTAGCAATACGGATATCCAACTGATCGAGACCTAGTTCATATGATATTCTTTCTAATATAAATTCAGCAGCTGAAATCACTTCTAGTGTACCTAAAATAAATATTATAGTAATAAAGTAATTTTCCAACTCTTTTCTTAAATGGGAATACATGATAAATAATTTTCTTTTTGTGCTAACTCAGTTTTATTTCTACTCGACAGATTTTTATTAAAATATATAAGTTTTAAAGCCAACCACATTTTTCATAGTAGAAATCAGTCATTCTTCAGGGCGCAATCGCGTCGTTTCATTAGACTGTGTGTTTTCATTCAAAAAGATAACGTTTTTCAAAGATAAAATACTTTTAGTTAAGATTTCAAGAAGTTATGTTTGAACAGACTACTGACGGAAACGAATAGTAATGCAAGCAAGATGGTTGAAATGATATACTGGAAAGTTCTGGAAAACACAGAAAGGAGTTTTTTAGATTATCTATCTGTTTGAGAATTAAGCGATTATCAAAAAAAACGAAAAATTTGGGTATGGGCATTTAAAGAAGTCACGACTTATAGGGTGAAAGGTAAAATTTACAGTACAACTTGCCCAATATAAATAAATCAGTCCATTAGAAATAGATACATTCTATTAAAAAAATGTTTTATTTTTTAAATCACTATGAAAAATATAGCACTATAATTTACTCTACTTTTAGGGCTTGCTTGAACAAAAAATCAACCTACTTTTAAAAAACGAAACTATTTTTCTCACCTTTACTCTTTCTAGAACATATATTTTTGCGACAACTTACGCGATTGATAAAATAAAGTAAGTATCTTCACGCCCATATCCCCAAAGAGGTAGGCAGAGGTACAACCAAGGCACCTACGAC
>NJDC01004410.1:13583-35910 GCA_002245475.1 Calephelis virginiensis
TAAATCACTATGAAAAATATAGCACTATAATTTACTCCACTTTTAGGGCTTGCTTGAACAAAAAACCAACCTACTTTTAAAAAACGAAACTATTTTTCTCACCTTTACACTTTCTAGAACATATATTTTTGCGACAACTTACGCGATTGATAAAATAACTAATTTTTTTTATATTCTGGTAGTAAAATGTCAATGTCTACATTTATTGCATAACATTATGGAGCTTGAGATAGCTGGTAAATTAATCCACTATCAAGTTAACACTCAATTTGACATCGCACCATTAATTTCACAAAATCTTACACCCTGTTTACAATTTTGACTAAAGGCGGTTTGTGTTTCTTATCATAAAAACCATCTATTTTACAGATTTCTTGGATGCCTTTTTGGTGGATGATAAAAATAGTGTTGCATAAAAGCACCTTATTTATTAAAAATACAACAGAAAAGCGTTAAACTAAACCATTATTTTATAAATTTTTTGACAATTAATTTGAATGATTTAAATAACCTGGTGATCTAAACCAGGTATTAGATGCAGTGTTAGTAGATGTGTCATATGATACGTAGTTCCATCTAGCTTTATTATAAGCGTTATTGTAAGTATCAAGAGATAAAGTAATAATTTCTTCATTGATAATATATCCACTGTCATCAAAGAGTTCCTGATTTACAAATTGAATGATGCCGTTTTCATCAACTGCAACCTGTAATTAAAATTAAATATTCACTTCTTGGAAACATTTTGGACATTGAGCATGAAGATTTTTGTAATAGGCACAATTTCTACCTTAATATGAGAATCAATTAAAACATTGTATATAACATCGTTCTACAAAATATTAAAGATATACAAACATCACAATACGTAAATCATGTACGCAAAACTAAATAAAATAAATGCTTTTGAAAGCAATCGCGTGTGTTTAAAACAGATAAATGTCTTAAATTAAATATATAAAGCAATTAGATTAGACGTAGAAACATATCAACATATCCCAATAAATATTAATACACAGTGTCTTATTGATATGGATCATTAGTAGCAGTAAAAAATGTAGCTTGGGGTATCTTTGCAAACAAATTATATTATTTCTGTCTATACTTTTTAATTATGATATTAAGGATAAAACATTACCATTTCTTACCTCAAATTTAGTGGAGGAAGGAAATCGTTTTCCTACAGCCCTCATATAAGATTGAATCGGTAGAATAAATCTGCACGGTCGATTTTGCTTAAAAACAACCAAATTATTGGATGTCGAAACGTGGGTCTGTCTCGATAATTTAAGACCATAACTGCCTCCGATTAGAGGAGCAAAGACGTCGATTCTGTAAGCGCAACTTATTATTGCCTGTATGCACAAAATATGCTGCTATCTTATAACCAGGATCTTAGGACTAGTGTACAAATTATTGGTTATCCTACCCAAATAAAATTACGAGCAATCCGGAATTTTTAATGCGGTTGTACTAATTCGAATGAGCTGTTGCACTTAGCTATAACTGACTGCACAAGTGACAATCTAATAACCTATGTATATTACTAGTAGTAAGGTCTAGGCAGATGGTTTTTTCTAGCGGATTAAATCAATACCTGCAAGGCATTCTATTTGTTTTCAATTGTGTCGGCTTCTTTAAGAAATGTCTAATTGGCTAAAATTGTTTAGTTTGTCAAAGAACACCTAAGGATTGTTACCTTTGTTAATAAATTGACAAGGGGTGATATTATTTTAAAATTAAAATTAAATTGTTTTAAAGTTTAATTTGTTAATAAATTGACAAGAGGTGAAATAATTTTAAAATTAAAATTAAATTGTATTACTTTAGTGCCATAAAATGAAATTTTATGGCATTAAAGTAATAGAGATATTAAAATGCTCACTTTACAGTTATAGGCTCCCAGTTTTGCAAGATCTGTCTCCAAAAATAATAAGTAAATTACTAATGACGCAACTATATAGCCTTTTGAAGGCCACCCTCAAAATAATATGAGGTGAAGTTACTGAAGCGAACAATAGTTTCATAAGCGATTCTTAAATAAATAAACAAATATCGCATGAAAACATCATAACACGTAAAAAGCTATTAATTAGTCAACATGGGCGGACCTATAACATCTGTGACGTCTGTTGGTCATGGTTATCTTTTACTTTTAGAAGAACAATGTGCCTATTCGCTATGTTAGTATCGGAGTAATCTCGTAAACTATTTGTTATGGGCGTCAGGCAGAGATCGCTCCAACCGCCTTTGCGTAACATAAGTTCGTTATATAAAGTCAAACATTGGTGGCAATTTTGTTGCGTACTCACTACAATAATACACTACACTAAGTTCTCGCTATATTTTTTCAACGAAAGTAAAGGCAGTAAAACTTTTAGTGCTGTCAGATTAGTCTGTCCATGACATTTCTATAGGCGTTTTTAATCCATTACTCGGAAAACGTTGAGTAAAAATATAACAATTTCACATATCTGGACTAATCTGACATGTCTAAAATGTTCCTTCTCTTTTGTTTTTGTTTCATTTGAAAAATGATAGTATACATATAAAATAAGTTTAGTTTGTGTTGACAGCAGAATCACCACCAATTTCTACTTGTGTAAATTTTTTATTCATAACATAGTGCACTTATTCATTTATATTCATAGCCAATTAAACATTTAGCTTATGGGTTATAATTATATGTACATATATTTATATTAAACTTAGCAATCGACTAAACCAAATTCATAATTAACCAAAAAACTCACTAAATTTGTCAAATAAGACACTTAAAACTTTTGTAAAATATAATTAAGTAATACTTAAAACGAAAAATAGTTTTGAACAAATATTTTATTATCTAAATAAAAATGCTGCACATAAAAATTTTGTTTTGTATTGACGAAACAAAAAGTCAAATATATTTTTAATCAATATTTGTAAGACTCTTCCGTTACTGAGTGACTGATTGAATATCTGGCGGGCAATGTGGTTTATTGATACCTAGAATCAATAAAATCTTTGAAAGAGGTTTAGAAGAGTGCCCCATTGGAGTTGAATCCACGAAGTTATCCAAATTTCGGAAAAATGGTTATCTGTTGGAACAAGGTCCAATTAGTATGGTCGATGTTTTAAATATTCCAATTGAAGCTCTTCTACTCGTAATTTAGTAGCTATCTGTTGTACGGTGTGTGGTGCAGTGGTGTAGAGCGATTGATCATCCACGGTTATTTAGTTTTTCTATCACGGTTTGCAATTGCTGACAATAGATGTCTACCGCAATCGTCTGGGTAATATGACAAAATGCTAATTACATATTTCACTACCTTATAATAATGTGCATAAATAACATTTCCATGGGACATGATTATTTGATTATGACATTTGCAACAAGGTCTAAGTACGAATGTATGTGAAATGAACTATATGATAATACTTACTTATTCTGTTGAATGTTTAGTGCTCTTGATGCCATCATCTGATCATTTAATTTATTTTGAGTTGTAGCAATCACTTTTAACTCTTCTTCTTGAGGAAACGAAACACAAGATATGTTTTCCATCGGAAAGTGATGTTGACCAAATATTGTCTGTGATCCTTTTATAACTCTTTTAACATTATTTCCTTTATCAGTTGCTTCAATGGTAGCATATAACTTGCACTTACTTGGATCATTTATAGCAACTCTAATATCGGTTATAGGTTTCTTGATATCTTTATAAGTAACATTTACTAATTTTGCAGCTCTATTTGCTATATAGTAAGAATCAGCAACAATAATCCCTAGCGGTTGATTATAATAAAAAACATTGCTTTCACATAATATTTCCTCAAATCCTATTGCGAATAATCCAGGAGAATCAGACGCTATAAAAGAATTTATTCCAGGTATATCTTTGGCTGTGTAGAAAGCAACTACTCCATCCATTTCCTACAATATAAAGAAATTAAATTAATGTGAATCTATTGTAATGTCTATCTATTTTTTTAATAAAGCTTATTAAATAAATAATATTATTATAACTCGGACACCTTTTAAGCTTCAAAGGCTTGCTAACTACTTTTTTTATATTATTTTATTTGAAACAGTATTACATATAAGCATATCGTTCATTGCCAAACACTCTTTTTAGTAACCAAAAAATTAAAAAGTGTTATTATAAAAGGGGGTAGTAACAAAACAAGGAATTTCTGCAGAAACTAAATATTTTTTTTAAAATAAATTCCAAGATAGTTTTATTTTTTTCTCCCTATAATAATAATGTATTCAAATGTGTGTTCATCAAAGTTTAATTAGCACTATTTAATAATGAATACTTAATTATCTGACTAGGGACTAAAATAGTGTTGTGGCAATTCATATGTAAAATTAACTTGAAATGAAATGAAAATTATTTACTTTCGGAATATGTGTGTTAAAAAGTTGTTACAAAGATATTTAAGAATACAATATATTCTAGCACAATGTGGTGTGCAAATATTTAATTAAATTTAAAAAAGTTACATATATAAATACATTTTAACATATAAATTGCAGCACTTATTTATATTTTTATTAGACGTTTTATTTATTTATACGTTTAGTAAGTTTCTTATCTTATTAAAAATCAATTTAAAGGTAGATTAATTTTATCCTATTCCTACCTCCATAACGTCAGTGCTTGCCGTTGACGTGTTTTAGTTCGCAGGATAAGATAGCCGGTAAACTTGCTTTTGCTCGAGGTCTGACATCCCGGCCTCAGGTTGGCAACGTACTCTTACCACCTTTGGTGTCTCTAGGCGGTGTGAATTTCTTACCATCAGGAAATCCGTATGCTTGCTTGCCTTCAATTATCATAAAAAAATTCTTAAAAATTTAAAAGTGTAAGTAAAATAAAACTATTACCAAAGCTTTGCTTGCATCAATTTTATCAATTGTCGCTGATGCAACTGTACTAAGTACCCAAGCAGCAAATAGTTCTCCATGTAGTGAAGGGGTGTCTTCGGCATATTGGATTTCCCCCGCGCATTGACTCTGTTTCCATACATAGATGAAAAGATTGAATTAGATGCAATTAAGAATCATGTAGCTTAGTATGATTCAGGATGGTTCTATAGTTTCAAACGTAGACGTTTGAAACTATAGAACCATCCTGAATTTATCCATCAGGATAAATATTGAATATATAATAGGATAAATATAGAATATTGAATATATAAGAGGATAAATATAGAACCGTCAGGATAAATATTGAGACGAACAAATTAGTATTTGAATGGATGACCCAAAATTCTATTATATTTTTTCAATACCGACAACACTAATATTCAAACATTATAATGTCCCCGACAAACCCTAGGTACATACGTGTAATGTAGTTAAGAATCATCTCGATTACGTCAGAATTGAAATAGTTAAAATCTGCATCGAAATTAATCTATCCCTGCAAAAGTTATGTAACACACATACACCCAGACAGACAAAATCATACAAACATATGCGCACACACAAACACATACATACGCTTACACACAAACACATACACACATATTATAACACACTTATTTTTCCGTCGAAGTTTAAGTCATATTTGCGGTTTTTGAATATGCGATAACTATTGACAATATCTTTCATCATGCTAAATTTGCATTAAACGTTTTAATTGAGATCAACAGCACGTATTTTTTAGGTTTTTCACTCTTTTAATAGAGAAATTAGACACATTTTACCGCTTTGAATCTATCGAAAAAAAATGTTTAAGAAATCTAAATGTAACTAGTAGCAGTAGATGTATATCGCTAGGAGTAACTAATATTTCAAAATAGTAATACTTTTTCTCGCAAGGTGTTTGCGTATTCGCTATTTTTTCAAATATAGTACTTAAGTGCAACATCAAGCTACTAGTATCAGAAAAATGGAGCAAATGAATGAAATTAAAATTTGTTGCCTTCCTCAAGGTAGAAAATCATTTTTCATAATTATTACGAAAGTCGATATACTACCGCTTGTTTCCGAAACCATAGCTGATTTTTTTTAATGATGTAGCTAGTCTTTTACAAACACACTTACAAGCTTTTTGTTTTTGTTGTTTAGTTGCATTTTTTCCTTATAAATTAAACGAACATATAAATATAAAATAGTTACTTACAAGTGCTTCTAGTTTAATAATAGGCTTAGAAACCGGCCAACTTCTTGGATCTGTGGCAAATGTTTGACTTCCAGTAGATACTGGCCTTGTCTCTAATAGTTTAATACCACCAGAACAATATTGTGGTGCAAGTAGATCATTTGGACATAATGATAATAATCCCTTAAACAATAATTACAACAATTTTATTTACATTTTTTAGCTACTTGTACCTTTTACGTGTCCGCGATATTTTTAAATTTAAAGGAAGCAAAAATTCAAAACAGGAATTGAATAGACTGTCTGAGGTGAAATTTTTCAAATTTTTAGCTTTACTCGGTAGGTAAAAAAAAACACACGAAGTATTAACTGTCATTAAAAGCTGTATAACACGAAATTTCAATAAAATTGATCGACCTAACCATTACTATGCTTCATCTAAATCAAATAAAATCTACCCCCAAGAAAAGAAGACCTCATATAATGCAACATATCAACTAAAATAAAATTTTATCGAAAAAACGTGTTGCTTGTCAAAATTATGCAATATAACCAAATTATGCCTCCAAGTACTGGACTATATTCAAAGCTAGTTAAAGATCATCTAAGCTCAAATGAAGCTCCTCACTACTTAAATAGTTTACGTATAGATGTGTTAATGCAAATATGTATTGGTAACGATTGTGTATCTTTATCCTAAGTTACTTGGCAGTGAGACAGATAGTCTATTCCACTCAACTCAACCCGGTGGAGTGGAGGTGGAGTGTGTCAAACTGTATGCACACATATTGCTCAGCTGTTGTATGTTGACATCTGTAATGTTTTTGTTTATAAAAAGGCTGTCATTGTATAGATAAGATGTTTGCTCAAATTGGTTGAAATGCAAATGCAAACTACTTCGTGTCTAGAATGAAATAAATATAATGTAGGTACTTATATGCGTGAATACGATGGTGGTTCGCGTCATTTCAACTTAGACAATTTATAATAGCAATTCTGCTAGTGCTGAAGTCTTAGTATGTGACGAAAGTTTAAGAAACGAATTAACATGTAAAACATCTTGTTTATTATTTCAACTATTATCATATTCACTAGATGGAAGGATTTTCGATAGATTTTTACAATAGCGTGTTGTTGAATTTGTGAAAACCACTACTGCGGGAAATCACATTGGTTGCTTAAAAGACCGCATTAAAAGTTCGAGAATTATTGATGATCTTTAATATATTATATTTTTTCATATTGATAGCGATAGATTTTATTGAAATCTAAAAAAGTGTAAATTTTGACTTTGGCGATGAAAGTGAGAGGTGAGGTATTGAGCATAATGTTTACCTTGTAAAATAAGTTCAGGGCTACTTTTGCCTTGTACTCTGGCAAATATTCAAGTGGTTCATTCGTTACTATTATTTCTTTTTCTAATATTTTAATAATTGATTGCAAGGTTTCATTTTTGAACAGTTGTTTTCCTATCATCGCTTGTTCAGTTTTAAAAGGTCTAACAAACTTGGACGATAAGCCACCGTAAACAATACTGCAATCTACCACTACATTATCACTTCTCAATTTGAATAACATACCAATATTAACTGCTGCGTGAACATTCTGTGACCTTGGAGTCACCTGCAAAAATAGAAATATTAATTTTTTTATACTAGCAGACCTGGCGAATTTTGTTTAGTTTACACTCGTTCTTTTCTGCCCACCATGAAAAGGGACTTTGGTTGAAGATATTTATCTATATGTAAGATAAGCTGTTCGTTCATATGTTTCTCCGCATTGCGTATTTCAAGTTATTTGACGACTTTTTACTTAGTGTTATATCTGCTACTACTAGACACTATAAAACTCATTTCTTAGAAAAAAATAGGGGACATCCTGTTAAACACATACTGCAAATCATAAAACTTATGAACGAAAACGGACTACACGTTAATGAATTACAGCACATTTAACATTTTGATTTTTACTCCTCTTAGTATACCCCTTCGGTGAGCGGAATGAAAAGTTCCTTTAACTTTCTAAGATACGTCAAAGTATCTACCAGCTTAATTTCGTAACAATCGGTTCCATAGATTCGCAATGAATTGCGGTCATAAAACAAACAGACAAAACTTTTAAATATATTAAAAATGTGTTCTATTGTCCCTTTTAGTCATCCGCGCTTAGTTCTTCCACGTGATGGTCCGGGCTCCTTTGTAGAATAGACTATATGCCTTCCTGTGCCAGGCAGCTCGTAAAAGGCGAACGTAGGCTTGCCGTCACTAGCACCGTGAGCTCTGACTAGGTGGTACAGTTTCGCAGCGACTCATCCGGATTGGTACCACCACCTTACCTATTGCTGCCGCCATAACGTCATGATGTGTTCCGGTTCGGAGGGTAAGGAAGCCGATAAACTTACCTTTGCTCGAGACCTAACATCCCGGCTTCTGGTTGGCAATGCACCATTACCACCTTTGGTGTCTCTAGGCGGCGGAAATTTCTTACCATCAGGAAATGCGTCTGCTTGTTTGCCTTCCAGTATCATAAAAAAACATATTCATATATTATACAATTTAATCAACTTTTTGTATTTTTTTAACTTTACTGATTTTCCCTCTTTAATTACATATAGTATTTCTTTTCTGCGTCTTATTTATATCAATAATTATTTTTTTTTTCTAAAGCGTTAATTGACTATCTTTATACTTACTCGATCTGTATATAAAACATATTTATTATTTAGCGGTGGAATCAAGATTTTTACAATCACTTTATTCTTCATATCTTCCTTCAGAAAATTTTCCATGGTGACATTTTTTAACCCGTTAAAGTCTCCTACGAATAATAGAATTAATTAAATTAATAATAACTTCAACGTAATACAGTTTTAATAAAAAAATGTTGCTAATCATCACAAAGAAGATTTGTATGCTTGTTCGCAGATTGCTAATAAAAAAAATTGTAAAAACCTTTAAAAAGTTGTTGTTCTTGTTAAATTCAATACAGTTTTAAGGCGAACCGAGCCCATATAATATTGGACATAACAAAACTTGAAAATTGTAATAAGTAATATATATGAATGAATGAATACTATCAAGTCCAAGTCGATCCAGAAGCAAATTCTTCGATTTTTTGCCTTGCAAATATATTTTTTATACTACATGTTCGATTCACAAAAAGTAAATTTTACAATTAATAATGTTTGAGTTAGAAAGATAATTGACAAAGTGACTTACGAATTGTGAGTTGAGCACGAATAGTAGCTAAAAGTAAGAAAACGTCGGAGGAAAATTCAGGATGTTGATGCTTTATCATTAAATTTCCGGCTATTGATCCTAGCTGAAAATTAAAATGTTTTTTTTTGAGTAATTATTTTTTTTAAATGGTTATTACCTAGTTGTTTGTCAACGCTTTAGCGTAGACGCCTAATGTCATAGTCAGTGACAGATATTTTTTGCGATGAACCTTGATTACTGCATTTAGTTTGGGTATTTCTTATTTTTTTATTTTACTTGTTTTAGAGTTTCTGAAGAAATGTCCAAAAATACTTATGATTAGTTAATAATTAAAAATACGTTTAAACAGTATTCATATATCATCTACTTACATTTCGAACCAGTACGTGTGCAACCAATTTTAAATGTTCCACTAGTACGTGAATATACCCAAAGTATTCTTTTTTTGAAACCTCCTCTAGTAAAATTATGAAATTTGTGAGAGTTTCTCCTGCACCAACTATTAAATTCTGATCCAGTGAATATCCTTTTAAATTATCTACGCTACTGATGTCGATTAAAATATCAGGGTATTCTAACACTGGATAAGCTCCTAAAATAAATCCTTAATAAAAAAATGTTTAGTGAAAGATGCACATATCATAATTGTTTAACTGTATATGAATTATTTCAGCACAATATGAGTAACTTTTTAGCAACAAATAGTTTAAATCAAATTAAATTGCGTTTTAAAAAAAATTGCATAATCTATCTATCTTCAGTATTCACAACATTATTTGTGTACTAGTCAGATTATTTTGTACTTAGATTAATTTGGTATTTTGAGGTTTGATATTCTTTGCATTCACTATTTTATTTTTTTATTTTTCTTTTACATTGAATTTATTATCTCTAAATATCGTCATCATCAATTCAACATCGCATTACCCATGAAAAAATAGACCCATTTTCTAAAAAGAAGGTTCTCATGACGAGGGAAATCAGGAAAATTTAAGGGAAAATGGGAAAAATTTTTTTTTTTCATACAAATTGTTAATGTTAAACGACACGAAGTTCACCGGGTCTACTATTTATTTTAAACAAATGGTTGTAAAATATAAAGAACATTAATCATTGAAAGAAATTAATTACCTTTTGCTGTATTACCATTGACTAACATGTATGATTTATTATTATTCCTTTTTAAAATGTTAAAAATGTCTTCAATATCGTAAACTTTAAACCAAATTTTACCATCTCGTAGCACCAAAGTTATATTTCTTGGAACATCATCCATAGATACAAACGACCAGTCGAATTCTTCACATCTACTTTTACATTTTTCAGTTTTGCAAATAGTTAAATCTTCTATATCATCTATGGAATTTGATGATGGTGCGTCTTTACCAAATGGTTTAAAAGCTTCCATTATGGGTCTGTATCCTGTACAACGACAAATGTTACTGACTAAAGATTTTTCAATATCCAACATTGTGAGATCTTTATTTCCTTTGAGGAGCCTAAAATATTTAAATATTTGAAACATCTCAAACAGCCTACATATTAATTATTTAATTTCATATAAATATAATATGTTCAAACATCAATCGAATTTGTAATTTATATTCTACATTTTAAGATAAAAATTAAAAGTTGGCCTAGTTAAATTTACTTACCCATACATAGCCATAACCCATCCCGGACTGCAGTGTCCACATTGAGAGCCATTGCCTTCAGCCAGAGCTGTCTGCAAGGGATGGTAACCGGCTACCCTGCTACCTATCCCTTCTATTGTCGTTATATCCCATCCTTGACATGAGGTCACTGATACCAAACACTTGAAAATCATAAATTAAGTGCATTATTCTAACGGTTTAGTTAACTACTAAAATTTTGATTGACATTGAGTGACACACATAATATGTAGATAAGTATTTTTTCCTAATTCTAATATACGTTTTTCTATCCCAGTTTCGAGAAAATGTTAGTTAACCTTTTTAAATTAAGACGGCAAGAAGTATTGCAATTTGTATGGTGAGTATACCTAATGGCTATGAATGAATTTAAATAGGTCTGTACGTACTTAGCAATAGATACTGTCTGCCTCGCCAGACACTTAGTGTGACGATAATGTGTAATCATGTATGTATGAAGTTATATATTTGTTTTAAATAGTAATCCATGTGATAATCGATACCGTTGATTCATATTAACTTAAGAGCCTTATTAGTAAACTGGATATACTTATTACTGATACGTACAAATAAGTTTACTCTGTACAAGAGCACCACAAAGAAAATTTTAATAGATTATATACTATATTTAATCGAGTTCAAAAAAACGAGGAGGTTCTCAATTCAGCTGGTACATTTTTTTTATTTATGTACACCGATTTCACCGTGGTTTCTGGACCGATTTACTGAATCCTTTTTTGTTTTATGCGGAACAGTTTCGAATTGGTCCCATAAAAATTTGATGTAGGTAGGCCCATTCGTTTTTATTTTATGAGCATTTTTTACCTCTGTTCACCTTTGCTGATGATTATTTTTATTCAATTTAAACATATCAGCAATAAACAAAAAAATATTTAATAAATAATTACGTCCCTTAAAACCGACTTCAATACTAAAGGTAAAAAATATTAAAGATTGAATATTAACTATATACTACCCCTTAATTACATTTACTAATAGATTTGAAGTCAGTGCCAAGCCTTAAACTAATAATTATATTATAAGTAAGTATTAGATTTGATTTGCACCGACTTCAAACCTGTTAGTAAATAGCACATATAAGTAATAGGTAGTTTACAACTAATATAAAATTTTTGTTATGTTTTACTTTTTAGTTTTGAAGTCGGTTTTAAGTAAAGTAGTTATTTTTATAAGCATGTAAGGTTGTAATCAAATTAAAAATTGAGGTTATTTTTTTATTGGTCAAGTAAGAGCTGTGTTACTTTTGAGAGAATGGTTCATAGATACCAGAATACATTTAATAAACATCCACACCCGGAAATTCAGACATCTAAATGTTCATCACACAAATGTCTGCCCCCGTCGGGAATCGAACCCAAGGCTGGCGGTTAGTCAGTGTAGTTAGGCGTGTACAATAGCCACTCGTCCAACAAGGCGGTAAATTGAGTTAATTTAAAATCGAGGTCATTTTTTTAATCAGTCAAGTAAGAGCTGAGATATTTTTGAGAGAGCTGAGATAATTCATTATTAACGGTTCGGTCACGTTCGTATAAGACTCAAGTGTGAACTAGCATAATGGATAGTAATCGACAACAAAATATACGGTTTGCGCAAGACTTAATTACGATGCTTAATCCCTTTAGGAACAAAAAGGAGAATGAATCCCTTCCGTAAAAGCTCTAAGTTCGTTATGTTTCATCGCCATCAGTATCCTAAATGTATCGTTATCAACAGAGATGAAAACAATTTATGAAAAAAAAATGGTTCATTAATTACTTGTTCCGATAGCATTAGGTAACATATTTGTACGCCTTCACTTCTACAAAAAAGCAACCAAAAAAAATATTTATACTATGTTCCCTGTAGATCAAGAAATCGAAAAGGGTAAAGGTAACAGTATAAGAGCACACACTACAAAGACAATACTTACAGAATTGACGGACTGAGATGGTCCATTCCGTTCTTTTGTCACAACAACGGTACAAGCTCCACAGCCACCTTGCCGACACATGTACTTTGTTCCCCGTAGCTCTAGGGTATTACGAATGTAGTCCAATAATGTTATATCTGAGGTCACTTCTCCGGATACTATATGTCAAAAACATTATAAATTAGCAGTGTAGGGCATAGCTTCATCTTTTAAAATTACTTGGATCTTCTGCAACAACTCGTTGAAAACTTAGTGAAAACTAGCTGTTTTCCACTACTTCGAACACACGTTGCAGTGACATTCCGTGGTTCATTCAAACGAACGATTTTCCCACCGTAAAAAGTTTTCTAAATGTAGTCCAGCCTGTTTTGGTTTTTACTCTAGTATGTTGTATTTGTAGTTGTATGTTTCATACACCCAGATTTTGCAACGTTTTACTCTTAATCCTTTCAAGCCCTCCAATAATACACGCACACACCAATGCCTTCAAATATTCCTACAGAAGCCCCCTTATCGGCTAATAACTGAATCATAGTCTGTGTTATAAGTTATATCCCTGTACGCTCTTGTATTCATCGAACACTTGCAAAAGCGAGTATCAACAAATATCAAATATATCATTAACATTTGATTATTCCTTCTCTAAGTATACGAATGTATGTCCTTAAATTCGTGAAATTGGTGATAGCATCTAACGTGTCGTGAAGATGTCTCGTGACTGTGTCATTATATGTAGGTTCGTGATGATATTGTTACGGTGTCTTGGCAGCGACGGAAAACACGATGTCATGACTATGTCTTGAAGGTATCGAAATAGTGTCGTGATGATGTCGTGACAATAACGGTGACGATGTCGTACTGTGACGGTTTTGATGATAATGTCGTGACTGTTTAGGTTGTTACGGAATAAAAAAAAAACTGGGAAAATAGCAGGGACAACGATGCTTTAATCCATACAAACTTTTAGTAGCTCTTAATATCAAACGATACGAAATGTTTTTGGTCGGCTAGTGTGATATATATACCTGCTTTAATACATGCTCGACCTTACTAAAAAAAGTATTAAAATTCCATTCTGAATATGCGGATGAAACGTGTAACAAATGTACAAAAAGAACAAAACATACACACTAGGCACATTATCGATGTAATACATTTTAGAGATGCCTAATAAAAATCTATGTTTGATCGTAATATATGTATCTTATTTATCATTGTAGAAGTAAATTTATATACTTAGGTGTTGTGTTTTAAAAGATCACCTTGTTACATTTTTATTTTCTGATCGATGCTGAGAATGGAAAATTAATGGCTTGTTTGAAGTCAGTGCAGCAAAAAAAGTAGTTTATTTTATTTATGCGCTTTCTAATACGACTGAATTTTTAATTTTAGTATTATTCATTGCAGTAATAAATGTTGTATACTCGGATTTATTGTTTTTTTTAATGAACCACTTATTACACTTCTATTTTCTGATCGGAGTTAAGACTGGAAAATTAACGCAGGTTGGAAGTCGCTGCAGCAAAAGACAGTTATGGATATCATTATTTACGCACTTCTCCAAGGCCACTCATACGATTGCTTTGTTGTAAAACTTTGTTATTATACTCGTATCAAAGCAATAGTGAATGACGGCTTGTTGGGATTATATAAGCATCTACAGGTTCCTCGCCAGGTCTCAGTTCGGGGCAAACTACTAGTCTTATCGCCAAAAACTCCATCTATTCCAGGTGCCACACATAGTCACTCTTTCATTTTCTTCTAACATATTCTGAACATCTTTCAGAGTCCTAAATTTTTCCAGGTCATAAGTCGATAACGATTTTATCTGAGCATTGACTGCTACAAAAAATGGCGTGACTCCAAGATTTATACGGAACCCAGAGCAGGCTTGGGTCAACCAGACTTATTTCCAACCTGAGACTAAGTGAGACGATAAAATAATCCCAGCGTTTGCGTGATGCCTGGCTGGCTGTGATACACCAGACCATAGAGCGAACTTGCCACCGAAGATATCAAAATTATCACTATCTTTTCGCTTAGTCTCCGTTGTTACACAACAATTTATTTCATTTTATTTAAGCTTTAAGCAACGCAGATAAAAAAAAATAATGCTACAAAAACAAAAATTGTATAGGTACCACTACCTTTACAAAAACAAAGAACGACATACAAAAAAAATACAGATATTACTTCATGTTTATTACTGGACACACCATATATAAATATGTTGATTAAACATTATTCATATAACTTTGTAATCTAATACGTAAAATAATGGGTAGATAATAATTACACCTATCTGTTATATTACATATGTATATAAATGCAATAAATTATAAATAAAATAAAATTACAAACCATTTGTAAATAAATATCATACATATTATTCACTGAGGTATGATAATACTAGCAAGTACTAAATCAGTTATACTAGATGCAATTTTTATATGATATTCGTAATAGTCTGGTCGAGAAATGAGTTTCCTGCGAAAAATTGTTCTTGTAATCGTAAAAATATGGTTGTAAGTAATTTGGGTTCAGAAAAAAATTCTGAGTAATTGGAATTTTGGCATAATGCCGCTCTAAAAAATTACAATTGTTATAAACAAAAAAAGAAGAGAAAAAAGGGTGTCTCCGTTTTGTAGCTGTAATTCGAAAAGTATTAAAGATAATTCAAATTAAAGAAAAGATCCTAAAAGAGGAGAAAATTTTAGGACTATATGTCTCGACTCCCGGAGTTGTAGTTTAAGAGCAGCAAATTATGATTTAAAAAAAATCTGATTCCTTAATTGAAAGGTCGGATAAATAAAAAAAGTTTTTATAAACAAATAAAAAGTGTTTTAAGAAATATTTTTTTTAAAAACATTATTTTACCCAGACAATAAAATGACGAAATAAAATTCTCAAAAATATTTAAGTAGTCTATTTGTTTATAAAAAATTATAAACAAATAATGTAAAAAATGTTTAGCCCCGTTTTTAAAGGCAATATGTCAATAAAAAAACGACTATAATCAAATATTTTGTAAAAAATATATTAACAATTTTTGAATTTTTCATTTTTCGTTAACTTCAAAAATTCATATTAAAGAAATAAAAAAAAATTTACTACTGCGGAATCTTTTTTATTATTTATATAAGAAGAGCCCTCAGAAGTTAAAAAAATTGTAGATTAATTATTTAAACTTTTATAAGGAATTTTATGACTAGCAAAGCCTCCAAAAAATTTGTTAATTAACTATTGAATAACTTTAACAAAAATTAAGTTAACAAGTTTTCGCTGAAGAGACTGTATTTTTTTCAAGTGTTTAAATGACACTATATTTTTTTCAATTTTTTTAATTTATATTTAATGTTCTAAAAAAAATATTTATTGTTGCTCGCTTTGCGCGGCGGCAGTGAGGCAGCGCTGAAACGGCCGCGCGGAACCCAATTTTCAATGTTAAATTCAAATTATTAAAAATGGAGCTAAAACTCCGGGAGTCGAGACATATCGTACTGAAATTTTCTCCTCTTTTAGGTTTTTTTTTAATTTCAATTATCTTTAATACTTTACGAGTTACAGCTACAAAACGGAGACACCCTTTTTTCTCTTCTTTTTTTGTTTATAAAAATTCTAATTTCTTAGAGCGGCATTATTCCAAAATGTTTTTCCGATGCATGCATTAAAAAAAGAAATAAGTCGAGACATATTCGGTCCATTACATATTCAATATATTCATCTTCGCTTTCATTTCACATCTCACATTCGACATACTTATTTGGCATTCCCGACTCTTTCGCGGCCCCCATAGTTGCATTTGCCTCTTTTCCTATCGGTACGAGGGGCCTTCAATAAACGCCCTAGCGGTTCGAATTTTAAGGACAGGACTGGCCTGGATTGCAACGAGCACGTTTCTAGCCTATGATCCCCTGATGTTTTATTGACTGATCTCTAAGGAATGAATGAAAAATTAGTTGAAGTGCTCTTATACAAAAATGTGCAAGTTTCTTGATCATGCAGATGTTAAAAGATATTAAAAAGATTTTCGTTGACACAGTTCTGAAATTCCGACACTAGTTTCAATAAATTATTGAATTGGAAGCAGTCGAAGGCCAAAAAACCCAAACAAATAGTTGAGATCTCAATGTGAGGCGACATCAATGAAAAACAGCTCCATGACAAAAATGGTGCGATACAAGTGAAAAGTATACAATATGTAGAAATGTTTTAACACTCGTATATAATTCACTTGAAATAAAATGAACATTAACATACAAGTATATTAATGAAGGTGCTATAAAGAAATAATTAGGGCCGTCTTCAAATGGTCGGTAAACTCCAAATATAAATGGAATTGGCTTAGATTAAAGTTAATGGCATAAACATATCTATTCATTATTTGAGTAATGTGTTTTATGATTAAACTTAATTAGCCATTAAACCGGTCAAATACGTAAAACAGTTTTTACGCTCTTGATAATCTCACTACACGATTTTACAATAAAATTTAAACATCGATATAAAAATGCAAGTGTTTTACGTGTTTTGAAATCGTTAGCGCTGCTGCTTCATTTGATAACTAATAATAATAATAAATTTATTACTGGCCTTCAAATATTATACAGAAAGTGGAATAGGTATAAGCTATAAAAAATGTGAATTTAATCAAAAACAATTTTTAGCGCTTTTAGTTGCAAAGTTGCCCTTTTCGTTGCGTTTCAAGATCACCAAATATTTTATTTAAAAAAAAACCTACAAATTTTGGCCTCTGCATTTTTTTTTATTTAAATTCATTCTTATGTTCTTTTAATAATATGGTGACAATGGTGTGTACCGTTTGCGAAGAGAAAAAGTTTTTAAAATTTGTAACTCTCTGCATTCACAAATGTTGGACATAATAATGATATTTTTGTAACGACAGATATCTACAACTATTAAGACAATACAAGTCATACAATTTAAGCTGATACGCTAATACTTTACGCTAATATTTTAAAACTAATACGTATGTATTAAATGTTACACTCAGTGCCACATCGTATTAATGATAGTTAGCTATCAATACACTTAACTCGATCACTTTATAAGTACTGTATTTTATTCATTTTTGACCAATTTAATGTAGAATTTATCAATAGTTAATCATTCATAAGAATCATATTGAACTAGGGTTAAAAAATATTATCATATTTACGTACCAACACACTTCACATTGTTCACTTTAAACTGTATTTTATTTTTTTATTTTTGACCAATTTAAATTAGAATTTATCAATAGTTAATCATTCATAAGAATCATATTGAACTAGGGTTAAAAAATATTATCATATTTACGTACCAATACACTTCACATTGTTCACTTTAAACTGTATTTTATTTTTTTATTTTTGACCAATTTAAATTAGAATTTATCAATAGTTAATCATTCTTAAGAATCATATTGAACTAGGGTTAAAAAATATTATCATATTTACGTACCAACACACTTCACATTGTTCACTTTAAACTGTATTTTGTTCATTTTATGATTTACAAAGGGAACGACTGCACAGCGTAAACGTATTTTTGGTAAAGAAGCCTCTAAATGGGCGTGACCGTGTTTTTGTACTTCCTACTCGGTAATTAGGATTTAATTAAAATATTTTAAAGAGTTTGTATACACGTCATATTCTTTTAGATTGCATTTATGTAATTGAAGGCAGTCTTTCGCATTAGACTCGACCTCAAAAAAGTGGTGCAACTATAACATTTATGGTAACTTTAAGCCCTTATAGTCAGCAGTTGGTAGCATGTTTACAGTGTACATAAAATTAGCAAAAAAAGACACATTCCGTATTTATTATGATGAATTTTCGTAACGCCTGATTCAATAATTTTTGCTTCTTTACCTTGTGGGATAGGCCCATGCTGTTTTTTTTCTGTCACAAGCCTTTTTTTTTAAATGCCGATTTATCTTAAAAACATTCACAAATTTTATAACATTAAAGCCTTTCTTGTCAAAACAAAATTTGTCATGCATTTATTTATATAAACAATTATAAAAGTCATCTTTACTTTCAATTTATATTTATTTTTATAACCTTTTTATTACTTTTTTTGGGATTTCCCACTGTTACAGTTTATTTTTTCTAAATCTTCTCTTTATTCCAGTTCCATATCGCTCCTATTGTATATAACTATTTCATTCATTTTCTGTACAAAATATTTTAAAAATAATATCTTGCCAAAAAAGAATCCAAAGTCTTCTCCTTTTGCTTAACACAAATTTTAAATCAAACCAAAAAAGCTGAAGACACTAAGTCCCACCATGTGCCCATATCCAATCCCGAGCAATATTATATTTATATAAGAAAATTGAAAATGCAAGTACCATTTTCGTTGTTAGGATATTTATTAAATGTCCTGAACACTGTATAAAACGTCAACAACAACGGAATGTGCGATATTTGAAGAATATTGAATACTAGATGTTGCCTGCAGCTTCCCCCGCATTTGCGAAGGAACCCGTTGTGCGATCGTGAGTTATATAGGCGCGTCACAAGAATCTTTATATAATATTATCTACGTGAATAAATATGTTTTGATTTTTTTTACTTGAGTAGCCTGTATGTTAATCTAGGTCGCAATCTATCTGTGATCCAAATTTTAGACAAATTAGTTTAGCCATTCGAGCGTGAAAGAGTAACAAACATAAAGGCTGTCTGTCAGAGATCGCTCTGAAGCGATAAGACCGCCTTTGTGCACCTAAGTTAAATAATATTTTAAGTGAAAGAGTGTGTATTATTTTGTAAATTTTGGTATATAATAAAGTAAATTCATTCATTCAAACATCCATACATACATACTCTCAAACTTTCACATTTATTATATAAGAAGGATGAAAGCATCGAAGTTACGTAGACAAAAAGCTACTATAAAATAAAAGCTTCCACGAGCTTATGTGGTAGACGGTAGATGCTAAGGGCAAATGTATGTACCTGACCTCAAGAAGTCAAGTCCGACGCCGGACCGCTAGACCACAGGGGCTACAATTTTTTTTAATTATAATTTCAAATTTATTAATTCAAATAAATTTCAATCCAGTGTATTATTTATACATATAAAATCGTATGTATCCATACAAAAATGTCCTTAAATATTAGTTTTTAACATCTTTTTTATAAATATTAGAGAGAAACGTCAAAAACAGGCTATGGTATAGTCCGGTGAAGTTGTTTAACCGCAATATATTAGCCATTTAAAAAAAAAGTCTAAACCCGAGCCATTTCGTTCTATTTTTTCGTAGCCCTTTCCTAGCTGCAGACATTTTTATTCTATTTTTCTGATATTGGAAGGCAAACAAGCAGATGGATTTCTTCCCCCCAAGGGTCCGAGCCTTGTCGTGGCGGGGGGGGGGGGGGCTGAGTAACTGGGGTCGAGCCGGGGCCCCGGTGAAACCAATACGGACCAGGGAGGGCGCTCCTCATTACCCCTCTCTGTCCAAGAGGGGACTCGAGGAGCGCAAACAGGGTGGTGGGCCATTGGGCCCGCGTGGGTTGGCGGCTTGCAGGCCTGTGGAGGAGGGGGGTGGACTTTCCATTTAGCCCGACCGGTCGAGATGGGGTTGCGGTAGGTACGGGAGTGCCTGCGCCACAGGAACCCCCGAAGTGCACTTTCACTTGTATCTCCATTTTCCACTTCAGACGATATGCGGCACCTATTGAGTAGGTCTGCCAGAAGGGGATCGTTGGATGCAGTGCCGCCGGGGCAGTGGAAGTTTGCGAAAGCGTCGCCACAGCCCCGGTACCTGGCGAAGGGGAGGAGTGGGTAGGAGTCTCACATAACCCGCCACTTCCCCCAAAGTGGCGGGTATCCATGATGGATTTCCACACGTTAAAAAAAAAAGGTTTGATTTCTTGTAAGTAAGATTCACGCCTCCTAGAGATTTCAAATATGGTAATGGTGCGTTGCCAAGCTGAGGCCGGGATGTAAGACCTCGAGCAAAAGTCAATGTACCGGCTACCTTATCCTCCGAACCGGAACACGCATCGCGTCAACGGCAAGTGTTGACGTTATGGGGGCAGGAATAGATAAGGCTTTGGTACCAATCCAGGTGAGTCGCTGCGAAACTCTACGAGTCGTAGACTTCGACCTAGCAAGATTATTTCCAAAATTTAATGAAATCATTCAAAATTCTAATTTAGACAAGATTTTTTTTGGCACGAATCTAGTTATTCATATTAATACATACACATACATCGTTCAAATTAATGTTTCTAGTTTTTTTTTTCTAATAAATTAGTTTATGTAGGCTTCGAATTAAACGGTATATATAATACAGACACTATCGTTTTAACATGTAGGTTTTTGCTAGTCTGAAGGTAGAAGGTTACACCTCGTGCGTTCCCAAATATGGTAACCGTTCATCACAATCTAAGACCGGTAAGTTAGTCCCCGTGTTGGTCCGGGGTTCTTTGCAGAATAGACCATCTGCCTTCGTCCCAAGCAGCTTGTAAAAGGCGAGCACAGGCTTACCGTCACTGACACCGCGATATCTGACTATGTGGTAGAGATTCGCAGCTACTCGCCCGGCTTGGTACCACCCCCTTACCTATTTCTGCCGCCATAACGTGAGCGCTTGCCGTTGACGTGTTCTGGTCCGAAGGATAAGGTAGGTAGCTGGTAAACTTACTTTTGCTCGTGGCCTAACAACCCGGTCTTAGGTTGGCATCACAGCATTATCATCTTAGGTGTCTTTAGGCAGCGTGAGTTTCTTACTATCAGAAAATCCGTCTGCTTGTTTGCCTTCCAATGTCATAAAAAAATTTGCTACTTTATACATTTTATGATATCACACATTTTATCGTATCAAAATTTAGAGCTACATGATTTATTACTCCATCTAGGTAATTTATGTTAGGTCTTATCTTGCTACGTAATTAATATTAGGTCCCTACAAAATATGAACATGGTGTTTTGTATTGGGGGAACAAAAAGTCGAGTATTTTATCAATATGTTATTAGGTAATTTATTTAATAAAAAAATGAACCATTGTTATATATTTATTTTTTCATTTCATAAAAAATATGGGGACGGGTATTAATAACATCTTTAAATGCAGTTTTGACTGCCTTATTGGAGTTATTTTTTTTTCTCGGTGGTTGAGCTGTTCAGGTGTTGGACTTGACTGCAAAAGATCCCGGTTTCGATTCCCGGGTCGGGCAACAAAAAGAAAAATTGGTTTTTCGAATTTTCTACAAAAATGTTGCAAGGGATTGGATATACGTGCCCGGTTGACTATAGGCTTGCCACCTATCACATTGTGGGACTTAGTATCTTCGTCTAGTCGTGGGTGCCCTGGTTGTGCCTCTGCCTACCTCTTCGGGGATTTGGGCGTAAGATACTTTTTTTTCTTCCAAGAAATATAAACAATCGAAAATAAAAGCAAT